>JBCNJP010000007.1:132115626-132130915 GCA_039602395.1 Deinandra increscens subsp. villosa | reverse complement strand
CGCCATTTTTGAAATTCCCATCCCCATTCCCTTTTTGTTTTTCTTTTCCAATTTGACCCAATTCCGTTTAATTTATTCAGCAAGCTACGGCCCAATTCAAGTGTAGCGGCCCAGTCCGAATAAGAGAAACAGAGCCAGCCTTTTTCTCGAGGGTTTTGGAGGAGATTACTGTACAGCCGCCTCGGATTTTTTTTTGGGAGCACACACCTGAGCTGCAATATATATTCCATTTTTCTCGGACAAAGAGAGGTGGGACCAACATTCTATTCTACAAATCTTACAGCCGCCACATCACTCATTTCCTCATTTTTTCATTTCATATTAAAATACTTGGAGATAAGAGGGGATAAGGAGATCAAGATCTAAGCTTTTGGAGTAAAGATTCAAGATTTAGAGTTTGATCGGGTTGTCACTTCATCTCGGTTTTATTTCTTTATCTTTTATTTTTATTTCTTGATGATGATAAAGATTGTGTTTTTATTGATATTAAACATCATGTTTGGCTAGATCTAGTGTGTTGCTTGGTTTTGGATGAATTTGGGTTGACTTGATTATTAGATTGAATATTTTTTTTATGTGATGTGATCTTTTTGCTTATGAATCTAATTTGGATCTATGAAATAGTCATATTAGCATGTTTGGCTTTTGTTGTGATTACTTGAGGTGATTAAATCACTTAGGTTCAAAGAACTTTGTCCTAATTAGTGGTTTAATTATTATTTGGTTTAACTTTTATTAGTTTAAATTAAATGCATGATCCGGAGACCTCCTACATGATCTTGTGATTGCAACTTGTGGCCGATATTGCATGATATTTGTGTTGGATAGAATTGACCGATTCGTTTAGCACACTAGGTGGTTGTTTGACTTTGTCGATTGGTTGGAATACTTGAGAACTTAAGGTTTTAACCCGTTGTACGTGTTAGACATTGCCTAGGTTTTATAGATTCCATTTTAGTATTCTAGTGTGTGATAGATTCCATATAGAGAGACCTCTCGAGTGGCTTTCTGTTTCATACGTGTTTGATCTGCTTTGACCGAAGTGATTAGACCTTTTAGCATTAAGTATCATTTTACTATCCGGACTTCATGTTAGGATTTCCTAGACTGCTTGGATGTGTCTATAGTCTTAGTTATCTAAGTTATCCATTTTAGAGGATAGTTTCACATGAAGTAGTCAATCTAGTAGTCAACCGTCGGCCCAAAGGATTCCTTACCAAGTAGCACCCCTTCCTCTCATTTGAATTTCACCTTAGTACCCGTGGTTTGTTTCTTAGCTATTTAGGTTACATTGTTATCTGTTTTCCTTCCGTTGTTGAAAATCAAATCATGTTAGACTAAATATTAGCAAAGTTCCAGTATCGAGAGCCTGTTACGCGTCCTTGGATTGATATTCGGTACTTACTGATACTATATTGCATACGACGGGTACGCTTGCCCTAGTGTGTGGTTTGGTCACTCAGTATTTACCATTTTTAAAACTTGACCAGATTTTTATATATCCAAATCATACGCTTCACCTAGTTCGCAGCAGCCTTTTTAGCAGTATTTCGGTTCCATTTTTCTGTCCTAAACAATGGTTCCTCCTACCTTCCCATCGCTCCTTTACGTGAGAAAACCCTCTTTTTCTTCATGTTTTTCATGCTCGTTTAACTCGAATATTTATGTTTTATATAAAACATCTTGATGAACCCTACACACTACACACACTTGTGGTTGCTAAAAACATAAGGTTTTATTTCATGAAAAAAAAATGGTTTTAAGACAAGTTGATGAAAAACATAAACAATGGTTCAAATGGTTTAAGTTGGTGATATGTTGTTATAATATGTGTTTAGATATTACAAATAATATTTTAATATGTTAGTAAAACATTTAGAATATGAAATTTTGGTTAAACAAGTCGAAACGGTTAGTTTGACTTTTGTTGACTTGTCGGGTTACACGAAGTTCATAACATAATTTGATATCTTGCGATATTTGGAAACTTGATAAAATAGTAGTTATGATAATTGGTGGAACTTAGTAAAATGTTTTTGTTATAAACATTTATGTTACAAAATACATATAAGTGTTGGTTGACATTATTAGGTTCAATTCGAAATGGTTAACCTTGGTAAATTTGAAATTATATAAGTTAGCCGGGTGTTTTAAATGAAAAATAGTATTTCTTTTCGTGTACATATATATACATGGTTTATATTATTATACACTAAACACTTTATAAAAAATTTACCTAAATTAGTTTTGGGTAAATAAAATGTGTTTTGGGCTTAAGTATAGGTATTGCGCCTTTAGGAACTTATTTTGGACTTGGAAATACACTATTGGGCCTTATGTCGGTTATTGGGCCTAACGGATCCAATTTAGCCCCTAACGAGCCAAACGGTGTTAAATGTCGTTTTCACAACTTATTGGGTTAAGTAATGTCAACCGCCACAAAAACTATATTTGGTTTCTAAAACCGACATCAAACGCGAAAAATGTATTTTTAGAGTTATAATATTCAAATGTGAAATTTTTGGGGTATTTGACTAACTCTTGGAAAATACATAAGTACAAATATGTTAAATATATTTATTTCAGTACACGACGTAAGACAAGTCGAGTCAGGTCAAAGGGTTGTTTGATCTGAACCCCAAAAGTCAACATTATGATTACAAATGTTACAAGGCTATCCATAGAAAATATAGTTTATATTTTTTTTGAGTGTGTTAAATATATTCATATTTCGATACACGTATATAAATCACCAACGTGTCGTCACCAAACGTTTTACAAGTCACATGCAACCCGAGTAGTGTTGGGTGAAAGGTTACACCACTTACTTACTTATATTCACATACTGAGACCGTAGGTGTCTAAAAACTGTTTTAGGGCACGCTAGGTCGGCATACATTTCATTGCTACATACAGTTCATCACTCATAGTTTCAGGTGAGTTTCACGGCCCATTTTACCTGTGTTTACCTTGGGGGAGAATTACATGCATTTCAATTATAATTTCATCTGGACACGATTTACTTTTATGATACACACCGATTACCTGAGACCGTTTACATATCACATTAAGTCCCTTCACAACTGGACCGTTAATTATGTTACCAAGCGAGGTGATGATGGATACGAGGCAGTCATTGTAAGAGAAGCACACAAACTGAATGAAAGCAAAGCAAGGACCCCATGAGAGCCGGACAAACCCTACCCGCGTTAGTCGCACGAACTTTGGTTGTAGGCCAAAACGGGTACATTATTGGCCTAATTTACATGCTCATGTCGGTGATAACATGTTGCACGAGGGCATTTATTCAGTCAAGCGTCGGTTCCAGTGACTCATGGTAATGGTTAGTTGTGCATGTACAGCACAAGTCATGGAAAGTAGTTATTGTGGTCCATCTCAAATCATTTCCATAAACATATACATTACAAACCTGTGAACTCACCAACATTACTGCTGACCGTTTTAAGCATGTATTTCTCAGGTTACTAATCATTTGGATTAGGACATTTCCGGTATGCATTCATGTGTCATCATGCTAGGAGTTCATCTTTTGGGACATTCATCGTTATGTTCATGTCATATTTCAACACGTTTTCATTCCACTTAGCTTCCGCAAATTTTATACAAATTATATATAACCTTTAAGGTTGTAACATTTCATTACAAAATGTCCTTTCAAATTCATATAGTCTTATTCAATGTAACTTGTGTTGATGATCCATGAAGTCATGACCCCGCGGGAAAACCGTTGGGGATGGGGTGTGACATTTACCAGTGAACCCCTTTAGATACCCTTGTGTCTTTAGTTCAATTAGCCCTTGATCACTGATGTGACCCACTCTTCTGTGCCACAACACAGAGTCATCCAATTCTTTCTTTTCAATCACTGTGTTAACTTCCTGATTACAACCACCATCAAGAAAGTAGATGTTGTTCCCACACCTAGTACCTGTCAAGAGCACCCTAGATCCACTAATCACTTTAGCTCTACAATCTTTTAAGCTAGCAGGATATCCCTCTTTCTCAAAGGTTCCCAATGAGATTAGACTTCTAGTTAAAGCAAGAATGTATCTAACCTTAGATAATTCAAACACAGTTCCATTATTAAGATTTAGATTAACAGTAGCTTCACCCATGATCTTGTAGGGCCTGCTATCCCCTAACTTCACAGTTCCAAGATCCTTCATCTCAAGGCTTGTAAAGAATTCTTTATTGGGTGTCATATGATATGAACGTCTTGAATCCAGGATCCATTTATCACTACAACTTTCTTTAGTGATTACCAGTACATCTGCACTTTCATATCCATCACTGCCTTCATCTGGTGATACATTAACCTGTAGTTTACTGAAATTCTGATCATGCTTCTTCTTCGTTCTCTCTGTACATTCTCTTTTGAGATGCTTTTCTGAGCCACATACAAAGCACTTCAATTTTTGCCTTGACTTCGATCTAAACTGCCCTTTCTTTCCTTTATGTTGTGATCTTGTTTCGGACCTTCCTCTGATGTACAACCCTTCTCCTTGTTCATCCTTTATGTCATGTCTTCTCTTCAATTCTTTGGAATTTATGGCTACCATGACTTCATCCATCGAAATAGACTCTCTCCCATAAAGCATTGTATCAACAAAATGCTCATAGGAATCCGGTAATGAGGTCAAGAACAAGATAGCTTGATCCTCATCACTCAGTTTATTGTCTATATTTTCAAGATCTATTATCATCTTGTTGAACTCTTAAACATGATCTTCAATAGACTTACCTTGCTGCATCTGAAATGTGTATAGCCTCCTCCTCAGATACAACCGCGTAGCAAGGCTTTTGGTCATGTACAATGACTCTAATTTGAGCCACATCGCAGCCACTGACTTTTCCTTTGACACTTCTCGCAGCACCTTATCCCCCAAACATAAAACGATTGCGCTATGTGCCTTGTCAAGAATACCCTTCCAATCCTTCTCCTCTACAGTATCTGGTCGATTACCTTCACCGAGGAGTGCATCAGCAACACTTGATGCACGAGCAATGCTCTCATCTTGACCCTCCATAACCCGAAATCGTTTTTACCGTCGAACTTCTTAAGATCAAACTTCGTGGAAACCATCGCTGCTTTTCAATTGCGGAATCGATTTGTGAGTTCTTCGATCGAGCTACTAACGCAAGCTTTGATACCAATTGTTGAAATTGGTTCAACAATCAAGAACACAAATCAAATACAAAAATGTCAAACTATTTTATTGATGAATCTGTACTGGATTTACAAAAGGAATGAGAAAAATTGATACAGGAAGAGATGCCCAAATGAGCTACTTATTTTTTTTTAACCTAACTAACTCTTAACAACTTTACTAAACTAATCTTCCCGCCGGCTAAAACTAATTAGCAAAGCACATTAGGTCCCTGATCAACGCGTAACTTGACATTTTCAACCCATTAACTCTCTAACGGCTAGTTAACAGGAAATTAACCAAGATTACTTAACATGGTTTGTAGCCTTCATTGCTTGACTCCTAATACAACACATAGCCTTCCACGGTTCCACCCTATATTTAGTTTTACTTTTACTGCAATAACATATAAGATGGCTTTGCTTGTGTGAAATGTTACGTTTTTATTGTTTGTTTCAAATAACTTACCCTTTCTTTGCAAGACGTTTCAGAGACGTCTTCTAGTGGTCGATGATAGTAAAAATAGACGCAACAACACGCTAATTAACTATATTAAAGGGCTTTTAATCCAACAATATCTTGGTATTAGATAAAGCTTTGACTTTCTAAGTGTCAGGATTCAATCCATGTGAATTGTCGTTCAAATGGCAAGGTCGTAAATAATAATAATATAATAGCAAGGTTGTAAATAATAATAGAAGAGTAAATTACTATTTACATCCCTGAGGTTTGGTCATATTTGTCACCCGATTTTTAAATTATTAACAAATCTCACCCGAGGTTTGTATTTTGTTGTCATCTGAGTAGGGGTGATTAAAGTTGGGAAACCGACTTTTTGATACCCACCCGAGACCGAGACCGAATCGGGAGTCGGTCTCCCGACCGAAACTTATTAGTCGGTTTTCCGGTCTCCCGAATCCCGACTTTTCTAAAAATGAATCTTATCCAAAAATCGTTAATCTCCTGATAATATCATTATTGTGCTTTATTATAAGATCAGGAAATATAATTTGCTTTTTTATATTAGGGTCTGTTTGGTATGAGTTAATGGAATGAGCAATGAAATGGAATAGGCTAGGGAATGGAATGGTCGAGAGAATGAAATGCATCATTACCATTCCATCGTCCTGTTTGGTTACCATGTAGGAATGAAATAAATAATTGCTTCGTATTTTTTTATGGTTAGTAAAAGCGAAGTTATCGAATATAATTAACCAATATTTCAATTTAAATTAATATATTCGTTTTATATTTCTATTTTATAATGTTTTAAATTTTTAATTTTTTATTTTTATTAAATAATTTAATTTATATCTCTTTATTTTATTTGTTTTTTATTTTTTATTTTCTAATTTAATTTTATCTTTAATATTTTTTTTTTGTTTTGTATTTATTTTATTATTGTTTTTCGTTTTTTATATTTTTATTTTTATATTTTTACCTTTTTTTACTTTTTATTTTTTCTATAAAATTTTAAAAAGAAATCTAATTGAAAAAAAAGCTTTCATTCCATTCCTTAAAGGAATCGAAAAAAAAACACTTCTCCTCCATGGAATGAAAATCTTTAAAATTAGAAGGAATCGCATTCCTCATGTAATGGTCCATTCCATTCCAATGCGCTACCAAACATGTCATTTTTCATTCCGATGTAATGACTCATTTCATTCCACCATCCATTCCTGCATACCAAACGCTACCTTAGTGTTTTACAAACAATAGTTGGAGATCGTATATATACTTATATAATATTGAGTATATTATTTTTGTTTATGTTAAACTAGTCTTTAAAACCCGTGCATCGTACGGCTGTTTTTGAAAATTATAATAATAAGATCTACGAAGCGTCTTTCATTTTATTTAGTAATCTAAATTAAAGAAATAAAATAAACTTTAAAGTTATACAAAATCATGTTTATAAGGAACGAATTATATAAAAGTTACAAATTAGAAAATACAGAGGTATACAAATATTATAAATTATATAGTAATTAAAGGTAAACCAGTTGTAAGATGTTTTTTTTCCAGATATGATATGTATGAAATTACATATAAGTAATTTCTTAGCACGCCCATCTTACTTTACTTTTACCTATTTGACATTTTGACTCACTTGTCACTTTTAAATTCATCTATAAGCTTCTACGGCAGCCCATACTCTTATCATCTGTAATCTTATCATCTGTAATAACATAACTTAACCATTAAAATGAACATTGTTCTAATTAGGAAACCCTGTTTGAAAAATTACAACCATTAATTTGGCTTTAATGTTGCTGAAGCAATAATTAGTATCTAAGAAAATAATAATTAGCAAAACCCTTAATTTTCTAATAAGGTTTTTTTTGGCTGTAAACCCATTTAATGTCCCGAACTCACTTGTAGCCTCCTGCAAATCATAAAAAATAAGAGTTTAAAGTTGTAATGAATAAAAATAATAATAAGTAAAACAATTGAAAGTCTACCATGTTATTCGGGTTGCTTGGGACTTGGGAGTGAGTTTCACAAAAAACCAACAAACTGCATGCTTGTAACAAACCTTTGCTGCCTCATCACTATAATCAATTAACAAAATTACATGTTTTCATGTCACACAAACATAAAACTATCTTCACTTTTAATGAAATCTAGGAGTTTCAAATGGCCTGATCGTTTATGGTGTCGATATCCCTAATAAAGATTCAAGAAGACCTGCACATTAAAATAGAATATTCAGAAATAAATAATGTCGGATATGTTTGTTGTTGCACATTGAAAATTAAAGATATGGAAACATGCTTTTATATGGTTTTCATGGTGTCATATCTATCCATACAGAACTGGACTTTTATATGGCAACTACTCATTAAAAAACAAATCCTAAACTTGATAACGATAAAGATCTTTAAACCAAATCATTGTAATATTATGCATACACAGGAAAAAATACAAAGATGTTCAACAATTAAAAGTTAACAAAAACATACATACTTTAAGAATATTTGAGAATATATTTGTAGGGTCTTATAAGTGACATGGTTGACCAATTTTAATAACAAAATAAGCTTATAAACAGCATGTTGCATACCAAAAGTTTCATCATGGACTGAAAGTAAATTTAGATTCTGTAATGTATTGGTGATTTTGAAGTAAATCTAAATTGACACCTTAAAAGGAAATTTCAGATGTGTATGTTAAAATGTTTAGAACTAATCAATAGTAAATCAAATAAGAAAGAAACAAATGAGGGATAGTACATTCTAAATCACAGTTTCAGATGAAAAAAATTTCAAAAAGGGTTTTTTTGAATGATAACTAAAATTTTTATTTTAGTTGTTCAGTTTCGTAATTCGTCAACACTCATGTAATAATTTACAGAACTGGGAAATTAAAAAGAAAGTCGACATTTAAGCAATGCTTTTTTCAAAAGGCAAAAATCAAACAACTATTTACCGAGGCTCAAGAAACCAACCCATTTATAAGCATACTAAGAGTTATATTTCTGACCCAAATATATATTTTACAGATTGCCCAACCTGCATGAAATGACCAGTCCGATTTTTTAAACAGAAAAGAAAGTGGATAAAAGCCTTTGAAACAAATCTAAAACGCCTGGTGTTAGTTTCTCGGGCTTCGCCCAGGGTGTTTCTGCAACCAGCAAACATTATAAATCTTGCTTATTAAAAACAATGTACCTGATATGCCCGGATTCCCGCCTTGTTCAGTATCTCTCTACATGCATCATTTCTGTCATGACTGTTGAAAATGATATGTAAGCAAATATATGTTTATTAGTTAGGTATTAAAATGAAATTTACTTACTTGGCACACAAAACCTCTAGAACCAAAAGACCAAATCGTTTAACAAAAGCAGTGAAAGACTTGTTCGTATGGTACGTTGCACAGCTGATACAAATAGCTTCTAGAACCCCCTGCATGAAGAATATAGAATAAATCACTATGAATATGAGTTCAAGAAATCAAACTGAAGTTCATAAATCATGTTACTTCGATTTACAATTTTACATACCCCACAATGTAAATGATGAATGATGTTGACATTTTCAAAAACAACAATCAGAAGACCAGCACTAAATCCATAATGCTTTCCAACTGATTTCAGTACACGGAAAAGTTGGTCGGATAACTGCCTAGTTGGAGACATGATAATGCTCCTGAACCTACAAACACCAAGTTTTTAAAACCATAGAATATGATATTAATACTCATTCTCATCATAAGAAGACTTGAAATTACAATAAATATCTAAATATGCAGAGTATCTATTTTAAAAACATGCACATTAAATCTTGTTGCTTATAGTTGTTGCAAAAGAAACTAAACTGATTATAAACACAAAAAACATGAACCTTTGACAAAGACCATAATGTAAAAACCACAAAGGAACTGAAATCTTTAATTATTACTGATAGACCATCGTCAACAATTAATGTTCGAGGCGTAATCTTGAGTTGTTTGACTCGAATAATTTTGCAAGTGCCTATCCGTCATATATAAACAACCGTAATGAACAATTGAAGTAACATTTTTTTCATTGTTAAACCAATAGTCACTACTTCAACAGTATTTAAACCAAAATAAATTACCAAAGTTTGTACAGATCATACATTCATACTATTCGTTTACCCACAGTTCTAATTAGGTTGGGTTAAAGTAATAACCACTTATATATAAACAATCAAAACCAAAAATTAGCATCTGAATGTATACAAACAAAAAGAGTAAAAAACTTGAAACAACAAACTTCAAAACCTCCAAATGCTAGTAAACTTGCGAATTTTATATCGACGGCGGTTCAACTTGAGAGACTGAGAGAGCACTTTAGAATTAGTTGCCACAAACAATTTCAAGAATTGAGGTTCAAACATGTGTTTACTCCATCATATTTTTAAGGCATCAACATATTTCAGAAGGGCTAAATTTACTAAACATTAAACAATAAAATGCCTGTTGTAACTACTTATACATTGTGGAGGCCAACCATAAATTGTGTAACTTTTAAATATGTGATTCAGACCAAAATTTTGTTTTATTAGTGCTTGCAACATCCTTTACTAATGCAATATTGATATGGAAATCAATGATCTGAAAGTAGCGGGATGTATCTGAAGTTCAACACCATGGGATTCCAAAATCAGTGATCCGACAGTAGCGAATAAAGACCAATCTCACTACGTCAAAACTAACCTTTGGCCACGGAAAAAAACCGTGACAAAAGGTGTTTTGTCACGTTTTTTTTTCCATTCCAAACGACACCATAGGTGCCGTGACCATATGTACCCTACGGCCACGTTACAATATCAGTGGCTGAAGCCACCTATAAGCGTGGCTAAAGGGTACCAATATTTGTTGTTGTAATCAAACAATTCTTCAGAAAAGCGTGGCGAAAGGGTTCCAACGGCCACATGTGTTTGGTTAACGTGGCCTTTGGTATTAAGTCCCTTCACAACTGGACCGTTAATTATGTTACCAAGCGAGGTGATGATGGATACGAGGCAGTCATTGTAAGAGAAGCACACAAACTGAATGAAAGCAAAGCAAGGACCCCATGAGAGCCGGACAAACCCTACCCGCGTTAGTCGCACGAACTTTGGTTGTAGGCCAAAACGGGTACATTATTGGCCTAATTTACATGCTCATGTTGGTGATAACATGTTGCACGAGGGCATTTATTCAGTCAAGCGTCGGTTCCAGTGACTCATGGTAATGGTTAGTTGTGCATGTACAGCACAAGTCATGGAAAGTAGTTATTGTGGTCCATCTCAAATCATTTCCATAAACATATACATTACAAACCTGTGAACTCACCAACATTACTGCTGACCGTTTTAAGCATGTATTTCTCAGGTTACTAATCATTTGGATTAGGACATTTCCGGTATGCATTCATGTGTCATCATGCTAGGAGTTCATCTTTTGGGACATTCATCGTTATGTTCATGTCATATTTCAACACGTTTTCATTCCACTTAGCTTCCGCAAATTTTATACAAATTATATATAACCTTTAAGGTTGTAACATTTCATTACAAAATGTCCTTTCAAATTCATATAGTCTTATTCAATGTAACTTGTGTTGATGATCCATGAAGTCATGACCCCGCGGGAAAACCGTTGGGGATGGGGTGTGACATTTACCAGTGAACCCCTTTAGATACCCTTGTGTCTTTAGTTCAATTAGCCCTTGATCACTGATGTGACCCACTCTTCTGTGCCACAACACAGAGTCATCCAATTCTTTCTTTTCAATCACTGTGTTAACTTCCTGATTACAACCACCATCAAGAAAGTAGATGTTGTTCCCACACCTAGTACCTGTCAAGAGCACCCTAGATCCACTAATCACTTTAGCTCTACAATCTTTTAAGCTAGCAGGATATCCCTCTTTCTCAAAGGTTCCCAATGAGATTAGACTTCTAGTTAAAGCAAGAATGTATCTAACCTTAGATAATTCAAACACAGTTCCATTATTAAGATTTAGATTAACAGTAGCTTCACCCATGATCTTGTAGGGCCTGCTATCCCCTAACTTCACAGTTCCAAGATCCTTCATCTCAAGGCTTGTAAAGAATTCTTTATTGGGTGTCATATGATATGAACGTCTTGAATCCAGGATCCATTTATCACTACAACTTTCTTTAGTGATTACCAGTACATCTGCACTTTCATATCCATCACTGCCTTCATCTGGTGATACATTAACCTGTAGTTTACTGAAATTCTGATCATGCTTCTTCTTCGTTCTCTCTGTACATTCTCTTTTGAGATGCTTTTCTGAGCCACATACAAAGCACTTCAATTTTTGCCTTGACTTCGATCTAAACTGCCCTTTCTTTCCTTTATGTTGTGATCTTGTTTCGGACCTTCCTCTGATGTACAACCCTTCTCCTTGTTCATCCTTTATGTCATGTCTTCTCTTCAATTCTTTGGAATTTATGGCTACCATGACTTCATCCATCGAAATAGACTCTCTCCCATAAAGCATTGTATCAACAAAATGCTCATAGGAATCCGGTAATGAGGTCAAGAACAAGATAGCTTGATCCTCATCACTCAGTTTATTGTCTATATTTTCAAGATCTATTATCATCTTGTTGAACTCTTAAACATGATCTTCAATAGACTTACCTTGCTGCATCTGAAATGTGTATAGCCTCCTCCTCAGATACAACCGCGTAGCAAGGCTTTTGGTCATGTACAATGACTCTAATTTGAGCCACATCGCAGCCACTGACTTTTCCTTTGACACTTCTCGCAGCACCTTATCCCCCAAACATAAAACGATTGCGCTATGTGCCTTGTCAAGAATACCCTTCCAATCCTTCTCCTCTACAGTATCTGGTCGATTACCTTCACCGAGGAGTGCATCAGCAACACTCTGATGCACGAGCAATGCTCTCATCTTGACCCTCCATAACCCGAAATCGTTTTTACCGTCGAACTTCTTAAGATCAAACTTCGTGGAAACCATCGCTGCTTTTCAATTGCGGAATCGATTTGTGAGTTCTTCGATCGAGCTACTAACGCAAGCTTTGATACCAATTGTTGAAATTGGTTCAACAATCAAGAACACAAATCAAATACAAAAATGTCAAACTATTTTATTGATGAATCTGTACTGGATTTACAAAAGGAATGAGAAAAATTGATACAGGAAGAGATGCCCAAATGAGCTACTTATTTTTTTTTAACCTAACTAACTCTTAACAACTTTACTAAACTAATCTTCCCGCCGGCTAAAACTAATTAGCAAAGTTCACATTAGGTCCCTGATCAACGCGTAACTTGACATTTTCAACCCATTAACTCTCTAACGGCTAGTTAACAGGAAATTAACCAAGATTACTTAACATGGTTTGTAGCCTTCATTGCTTGACTCCTAATACAACACATAGCCTTCCACGGTTCCACCCTATATTTAGTTTTACTTTTACTGCAATAACATATAAGATGGCTTTGCTTGTGTGAAATGTTACGTTTTTATTGTTTGTTTCAAATAACTTACCCTTTCTTTGCAAGACGTTTCAGAGACGTCCTGTAGTGGCCGATGATAGTAAAAATAGACGCAACAACACGCTAATTAACTATATTAAAGGGCTTTTAATCCAACAATATCTTGGTATTAGATAAAGCTTTGACTTTCTAAGTGTCAGGATTCAATCCATGTGAATTGTCGTTCAAATGGCAAGGTCGTAAATAATAATAATATAATAGCAAGGTTGTAAATAATAATAGAAGAGTAAATTACTATTTACATCCCTGAGGTTTGGTCATATTTGTCACCCGATTTTTAAATTATTAACAAATCTCACTCGAGGTTTGCATTTTGTTGTCATCTGAGTAGGGGTGATCAAAGTTCGGGAAACCGACTTTTTTATCCGACCTAGACCGAGACCGACTCCGATTTTAAGGGAATGTCACCGAGTCCCAGCCGAAAACATATATCGGGTAGTCGGTCTCCCGACCGAAACTTATTAGTCGGTTTTCCGGTCTCCCGAATCCCGACTTTTCTAAAAATGAATCTTATCCAAAAATCGTTAATCTCCTGACAATATCATTATTGTGCTTTATTATAAGATCAGGAAATATAATTTGCTTTTTTATATTAGTGTTTTACAAACAATAGTTGGAGATCGTATATATACTTATATAATATTGAGTATATTATTTTTGTTTATGTTCATATTGAAATAAGTGACAGAAAAATAGTTTGAACTTAAAATAAATATTTGACTTAAATAACTATAATTCTATAGAGTATAAAGTTTATATTATAAAAACTTATCAACCAAATTCTATAAATATAATGTATGTTCATAGTCTTCACCACAATAATTACATCCAAAAAAGAAGATCTGGTGAAAATTTTTGAAGAGACAAAAACAGGAAATCCTCATTTCGTTAACTTTTGTCCTTTTAAAAGTCGTTATAATAAAACATGAGCACGATCGTACACAATCTTCTTGGTCTTTTTGGAGTTGCAAGAAATACGAATCATTTGTCAAGCAAGAAACATGTTTTCTAAACTGTTGCTACCATCGAGTTCCGCTCGCTTCCACTTGTTGAGATACACGAGTAGTAGAAGGCTGCCGGTTTGACACGAGAGACCGCATATCAAGCCGATCCACAACCCCTACAAATCACATACTCGGAGTATAATGTTAGAGCGGAAATATGATCACACAAAACACGCGTATATTGTAATAAAAGTTTCACCTTTGCGTATAGTTTTAGCAGAAACGCTAGGGCAACTGCGACAGGCATGCCAATGAAATAAAACATTGCTAAGTTGATGTACACGGCCAGATGTTGCCAACCGCACCCCCTAGCCACCCCTGCAAAATTACGAGGACAAATTTATTACTAGCCTCATACAAATTTTCAAATTGAAATTAGATGTACTTTTTCTCAAGTTTGACTAAAAGGGCTCAATTTCTTACTACGAAAAGTTTATAAAGAGTGCTTATATAGACACTTAAGGTTTTACTCGGTTCAGGTTTCTCCTACGGTCGTTTTCAGCTCCAAACGGTCGTTTCAAGGTCGTTTCATTTAAAACGGCGGAGCCACGTGTCAGCCACGACGAAACCTTAAAATTCAGGGGGCCCCCGCTTTATCGGCCGTTTCATCCAAAACGATACGCGGAACGATCGTTTCATCCGAAACGACCGTTAGGTTTTTGGTGGATTTAGTAAAGGGGTGTTGGTGGGTAGTAGCCCATGCCTTTATAAACCTTTGAGGTATTTTATAAGTATTTTATTACAGGTAAAAAAATAGATTAAAATGAGGAAAAGTGGAAAATGAAATTCGGGTAAATTTTGATCCGCTTATTTATAAATATTATAACTTGATTATGTTTCAAGGGTCTATTTATTAGAAAAATATGAAACCAGCTAAATAATGAACGGGTCAAATGGGTGGTTAAACGGATCGGTAGGATGTGTATCACTTCTTAAATTGTTTTATTTAAATATTTAAATTATTATTATAATAATGACAGTGTCTGTGAATAACTTTGAAAAAAAACACGTTTCAACCCAACTCGCCCTACTCAAAATATGAGTAATGTAAAAAAGATTTTTAAGAAAAAAGTTACATTAGGTATGGTTGTATAGGTCTAATGTAAC
>JBCNJP010000007.1:132098688-132115126 GCA_039602395.1 Deinandra increscens subsp. villosa | reverse complement strand
GCGAACTTCTCATGGTCTTAGCGGACTTGTTTAGGTCTAGCGGACTTGTCGTGGTGTTTGCGGGTTTCCGAGTCGGTGCGTATCGGTGGACAAACCAAGTCATGTTGTGATCGTGATCTCGTTGCGAGCTCGATGGTACAAGCGGTTTGTCAAACGGTCAAGTATTGCGACCGGAATATGGTGTCAAAGTATCACTGGCGATGGGTTATATGTTTCTGGTTCACGTCGATTGCCACAAAGAGAAATCGAATTGTTTGTTTGTAGTGATGATGAGGTGGCGAAATTTGATTAGTCAAGCCAAAAAATGTGTTTGACTAAATAAAGTCATACAATGATCTTTCTCAATTTGATTTAATGAATGTGAATTTCATTTGAGTTGAATGTGAATTTCATTTGAGTTTAAATTGGCACAGAACCATAAGCTCTCTTTCGCTATTGTATATATACAAGTGGGTCGACCCGCGCTTCGCGGCGGAGTCAGACCGTTTTAGAAAGTCGGTTATCCAAACCGTGTCAATACCTTGTCAAATAAACGAACAAACCGGCACCCATGATACCGATAATCACAAACACTAAATCAACGAAAATCAAAGATAAACATATATAAATAGCCATAACTCCATAACATAGTATATGGCGAATAATATGTAGAGATAAATCGTTATACATGCAAAAAATATTTATTACTCAAACTGCAAATGGCAAACCATGTTCACATCTGTAAACAACTTCATTAGAGGAGGAAAAAACAAAATAACAAAATCATATAATAGAAGGAAGTATACCAAATTATTTGCTCAAGTGATTTGTCCTACCTCTGCTTTTCAACCTTTCAACCGCGAGAATATCCTTTGAAGGAAACCAATAGACCTACTGATGCAATACAAAGAGTCATTAGCTTGAATAACTCGCTTCGCATCGGCAGGGTACTATGTCAACTTATAAAGATAGTTTCTTCAAGAAATTGAGTGCAATTCTTAAATTTCGAAGAAAATAATAGAGCCCAATTTAAAAATCATTCGCTAGATGGCCAGTTTAGTTTTTGTTGTATAATATGTACTGTTGGAGTAAGTGATGCAGTTGTTTATATTAGGATGATATTAACAAAAGTTGCATGACAATTCAACGGATAGAGCTAAAAACAGTTTGTTTTGAACACAGATTGCCATGCGATGCAAACAAAGGTCTGATGTGTATAAGTGTATTTCTAAACATAACATTGCATTTATAGTTGCAGTAGAATAAGAGGGTTTCATAACTCCAAATGGACCAGATGTATCATACCACAACAAAGGTCAGATATTGAGGGTCATTCAGGATATCAGGACGACTTTATGTCGCTTACGCCATCTCCTCTGCAGTCTAAGCATGTGTTACTTAAATCTAATGGTGATAGAGGAAACATAGACTGAATATGAAGACCAAAGTTAAGCATATGACTGACAGTAAACACAAACTGCTGTAAAAGAAAATAGTATGAGAAAAAGGAACTTGAACTTACACAATACACTTATACATGTCAATGCAAACAAAGACCGTGAAATGCAAACAATAACCATGAAACTTGAAATAAGTTTCAGAGAATAGACTAACAAAAGTAATACAAATTATACCTGGGCCAGATACATTTGTTATCAGCCACACTCTGAGAGGTGAGGGCACAACCTACAAACAACATGGGAAACAATAAGCAATCCACTACAAATTAATTCAATGTTATGGACAATCTTAATGCTTAGCCCCTTGGGAATCGGATTCATATTATGTTAGCAAATATTTACAAAACATTTATCTACGGGGAAACAAATAGATAAATACACATATAATTCAAGGGTTAAAGGTTGTTAAATATGAATGTTCCTTTCTAATATATTGTGAAGAACATTCTTATATGTGCTAATTTTTGCCTTTGTTTGCTGTAAATTAAACATTTTGCTCATGAACTGTGCTTTTTAAAAAACACAAAATTTAACCTTGATTTCTAAATATTTACCTGACTTTAGCCTTTAAAAACACATCGTAGCTATTCCGAAGAAATGCATGTGGATATAAAAAAAATAAAAAAAATAAAAAAAGTATGCATAGAGGAAAAAAGTGTTAAAAGAATGGATATGCATTAATTTATGGAGTAAGTCAGAGTTATCTAAGGTTATAGTAGCAACTGGAAACCAAATCTTTAGAGCAACAAAATTGATTTAAAAAGAAAGGGGACTACAATCACTGATACTATTGCAATTTTAATTGCTTTCATGACTTGGAATACGTCACTCTTAGAACAATTCACCAATTAACAACCATATATATATGAAATGAAAATATCACTACCTGATTGTTCCTGCAAGTGCCAACATCAAGTAATTCATCCTGACAGCCTTTACAAAAGGAAATAAAGGAAATCAGAACACCTCACATGTTAGATAGCCAAAAGTATACAAACATCAAAGTGTAGGCTGAAATCAAACACAAAGTCTGAGAAGTGATACCTGCAGTATCATATAATGGATGTGCCTAAGCAAAACGAAAAATCAACAGGAGGCATTAAAGCCTATGATAATGAACGAACTGCGTAGAAACAGATGCACCGGAAAGCAAAGTGAAAACCTGCAGCAAAATAAATTGGTTCAAAGCATTAGAATTAACATAACTTGTTCTAACAACATAAAATTACGAACTAACACCTGACTATTATTAGTTTAGACTTAAAAATAAAGTTAGCAAGTAACACCTTAACATAATAAATGTGAGGAATGCAATGGCAACAATAATTCATGATGGCAACAACAATTCATGTGGGCACAATCCACAACAACAATAATTCAGGATCCCTACAAAAAAATCAGAGAATGAAAAGTAAAACACTCTACTCAAAGTCATAAACAAACAAACAAAGAAGAAAATGCACTAAATCGGCAGCAACATAAAAGGAAGAAAAAAAAGAGGGCAAATATCCACGGTACATATCTTGACCTCATAAACAACAAATAAGAACAGACAAAATCAAACATATATGTTGCTACTGAACAAATCTATGCAGTAACACACTCAAGAGTTGAAGATTTAAAAGAGGCATCGGAGAATTGAAAGAATAATGACGGTAAAATAAGCAATTCAGATCGACACAATTAAAGAATCGTCGATGCAGATTTAGGGCTGCAATAGTTGAAAAATAAATCGTAACATACAACATTTTGAATTCATACTACTTCAAGAACACATAATAAATTAAATCAAACCCTAGAGATTCAAAACACAACTTACACACAATTAATAGGAAACAGTTGGAATCGCGATATTAGGTCGCCAAATATCAAGAGGGAAGGCTTGAATTCGCCGTCCGAGCGAAAAGAACCACAGCCGCGGCTACTGGCCTGCAGGAACACGGCTGAGAGGGGAAAAACCCACCGCCGCCACTGAAATCGTGCCTGGGTACGAACATGAGATAAAAGGGACGGTCAGAGCATGAAAACGGCGAGGTACCAGAGAAGCAAGCAATCACATTAAAGATTTAGGGCTTCCAGAATCTGAAGAAGGATCTTACATCTTCAAACGATGGAGGTACAGGAGGCGTGACTCGTGAGAGAAGATCTTGAGGCATGATCTACAAAATAAAAGGGGTTGCTCATTCTTGAGGATTTCTTATCATCGTTCTTCAGGATTTCGATCGCCTGTGTGTGTTTGGAGAGAGAGATAGAGAGGCAAAAAGAAGAGGTCGTGATTTAACATCTCTGAATAAAGAAAACGGGTCGGATCCGAATAGAATAAAATAGATTTTTTTAAGCACGGATACATAGGCATGTTTGCCTTTGTATATATATACAATTAACTCGTAATGAGACCAATTGCATTTATAAAGTCACTCGAGTCGGTTCAATTTGGTTTTCATGACACACTGGTTGAAAGCATTTGGTGCGAAAGAAGATCAAATTTGATACGATCCTATTTTCGGAGATCAACCAACCTCCCAAGATAGATCCAATAACATATTAGACTAAAAAGTTAAATAAAATAAATAAGTAAAAGATATAATTTATTTCAATTTTCTGATCACTTTTCATTCAACAATTCAACCCATATGAAACTTAAAGACAACCTTTTGGAATTTTAAAAATTGAAAACTAATATTTGAACTAACTTATCACCAAAATAAAAGGAATTAAAAAACTTTTAACATAGTTGCCTATCCATGCAAGGGATGTGATTTTTTTATTTAAATCTTTCAATTTAACTTGGTAGTTGTTAATGGTGGAGAGGTTGGAATTTTCATCTTGAGCCTGATTTAGTAAAAATCTGTCCGTCATTCATATACATACTACCCTGAAAGTAACTTAAAGTGAAGCCTAAGTGGAGGGTGAAAGCCAAGAAGCAATTTATATTTTTTAAATACTATTAAAAAAACATAATTTCCTTTAAATAAACAATAAATAGTACATTAAACTAATAAATTAAACATAACTAAAAACATAGAAACAAACATCAATGAAGAAAAAAACTACTTGTTCTCCTCGTCCATTAAATGGACGTCCAAGTTTACGGCCATATGTTCCGTAAGATTATATCTAAGTTAGAAATTTGTATGATCTTACAGCTCTGAATCACATTTGAACTTATGTTAATACACATGCAAATTTAAATTGTAAAACTAAATAATGAATACAGTGTAACATTTTACCAATCACTTGATTGTAAATTTCAATTATAGTATCAATGACAACGGGATTGGTTGGGGGATCCTGCATGTATAGCGGTGATATTTCTCCCTTCATCTTGTATGATTATATTGTGCAATATCAAACAAGCGTACATTTGATTGGCTATCTTGTTGTGCATCATTGCTTGGGCCAATCGGTTAAGTATATCCCATTGAGACTTTAACACATCAAAAGTTCATTCTACATCTTTTCTCGCCGACTCTTGAAGCTTCTTGAATTTCTTTTTCTTGATGTCGACTGGGTGACGGAAAGCTTCTACAAAAATAGACCAAGAAGGGTATATCATGTCGGTAAGGTAATATTCTCGCTTGTATTCACGTCCATTGACCTGAAATGGATACCATGGAGTGATTACATGCATCTCGTTAGTAAACAAATGAGACTGATTAAGAACATTAATGTCGTTGTATGAACCGGCAACACGAAAGTACCATTGCCAAATCCATAAATCATATGATGTCACTGCTTCGAGTATGATCGTTGGGTATTGGTGAACAGCCGATGAAATTGGCCTAGATAATGTTGTGGACAATTTCTTCAAACCTAGTGAGTATAGTCGATGCTACCGAGCATCCCTGTAATGGCTAGTTGGCGCACACAGAAATTCTTTATGGTACAATTTATACATAGCATTGCAAAAGTATTCCAGGCATTCACGTAAAGTTCTAGCTAAATGTTTATCATATTCGTCGGAAACATTACCGTACGCGAGTTTACGAATGGCCGATGTGCAATTCTGTAACGATGTAAAACTATTCTTCATCCGCGCGTCAAACCCTTCTTGAAACTATTCATAATTTTCGTTTATGTTCAACACAATTTTTAAATTCACTCTCTTTGACATCTGAAATCTCAATCAAACATTTCGTCATTGTACTCGGGCGCATTGACAAAGTAATCTCTCATTAGTCGGTTATAAGCCTCTACAAGATCAGATCCACAAATCTTTTTTTTTGAACGATCCGTATCTTCAAGTTCAGTTGCGGTGACAGAAATCTTTGCAAGAAATTCGAAATCATCAGCTTTAGAAGAATCGAAACTACTTGATGAATTATCGGTGGAATATAACATTGCGTCTTATTTCTTAGTAGAAGAAAGGTAGAGAAGTATAGAGAAGAAATGTAGTTTTGGTGTAAATTTTTTATCTAAATTGGTTGTGTATTATTTATATTTATTTTTATAGGGTTAATTTTTTTTAAGAAAGTTTTTCTCCTCAAAATATCTTTGTAACCGTACATTTTCGAAAGAATAAAACTGTTGTATTTATTATAAACCTAATATTCGTATCTAACAGAATAAAACCTTGAATCCCCGTCAACTTGTACTCGTGGTTTCTATTTATTCACAAATGGATGGATGGTCAAAAGAAGGCCAAATACAATTGTCGCCCCTTGATTTTTAGGATCACACGTTTTTTTTATATAGATAATAAATATTTATCCAATCATACTTATGCCTTCTGATTAACGGATGTTTCACTTTTCATTCTTCTTTTATAGAATCTTAATATGTTAAAATCAAACATACAAAAACTGAATAGACCTCTTGACGTTTATAATTTTATATATAGTTTTTTTTTCTTCGACGGATTAATTGTCCGATCATCCGGATAACCCCAATGGCTGATGGACACCCATATCAAGGAGTGTATAGGAAATATCCGTACACTAGCGGATGTTTAGGTGATCAAAGCCTCCAATCTCTAATTACCGGATAAAAACCACATCCACTTAAGACTAGGTAATAAAACCGGGTAGATCAGGACTCAAACTCATAACCTCTCAATCAACGAGTCAGCCATCATAACCAAATGCCACTGGGACAAAGCCCAGTAGCTACGTTTATATAATCGATTGATAAAGCTTATATATTATTACTTCGTTTTAAGATTATTTGTTTACTCTATATAAAATATTTAGAATCATTTAAAATAAAATAATCAGTTTATGAGAACAAAAATATAGAACTGGACCACAAAAATGAGTAATAGAATACCTATTAAGGTTAAGTATTTGACTTGGCTAATAACTCCAACTTACTAATATTAAAATAAAATAAATTAATGAAACAAATAATTTAGTGATATAATTTATGCATGCCTACATATGTACATGTATCATATATCCAAAAAGATCGTGACATTTGCGAACGTCTTATTATGGTTTGAATGCCTAAGACTTTTTAATCTCCTTTGATGGCAACTTTCTAGTGGCCAACTTCGTTTGCGATTTCGTAACTGCCGGCTTGCATATATTGTTTAATGTTTAACTAGCCACTTACCCGGGTAAATACCCGGGGCTAAAACGTAAAAAAAAAATATAGATATATATACTATCCAAAAAAATCTTATCGGTAAAACAATTTTCAATAATAATAAAAAAAATTCAATAACAATTACAATTTTGAGAAAATAGATATAGACACTATATTTCTTGTTACATTGGTTGGAAGACCGTTTTCATCCAAAATCAAGATCTTCAGACGCTTCTTGCTCTTCACCCTTGATAAAGCAACATATAAATACATATGAATTAACAATAAATTTTATAAATAAAATTATTACAAAGTATTAAATAATAAAGAAAGTAAATAAAACCAAACCATGCATATTAGTTAACAAAATAATCATTGTCCATCAACAGAAAAACAATCAAACCAATGTCATCAACCAAAGCCAATCACGAAAAACAAATAAAAAACAACTGTTCACCAAACTTTGAAAAATAAGAACTCTACTCGACCACAACCATTATTCGACTTAAGTTATTTCTCCACCTTTGGAACCAACAACTCCTGCTCAAAGAAAGATTGACTGACTCTCAGTAGCAGCATCAGGAGCAGACTTTGCTGGAGATAAGCTGCACCATCTTCAACATCATTAATATCATTAAGCTTCCGCTTCAAATCATCACTCTAAAATTTTCCTTTGGCAGTTGTATCTTTCTGGTTCTGACTCTTCATGTCACTGAGATCACCTCCGAAGTTTGTATTCTCATGACCGTCAGAAAGATCTATCACCTCCTATAATTAACAATATAAAAGTATTATTATATAACTCAATATAATATAAATAGGTTTTGAACATGATAGTGAGAAATTAATGAATTTATGTTTAAACATAGTTACATACCTTATTCACACCACTTTCATGATCTTCAAATCCTTGTTACGAAAAGTTGAGAGATTGAGAGAAAGCAGTCAAAGTAAAATATAGACATTATAACGTGAGTTTATTTAATATAAGTAATGATATAAAACATACACATTATAACGTGAGTTTATTTAATATAAGTAGTGATATAAAGCAGACAAAATATAATACACTAAAAAATGACCTGATCTTTGTTGTGTTTGTCATCGAGGACAGATATGACTGAATTACCAGGGGCTGTAACGTAAATAAAATAATTAAATATATTATGAAATAAATAAATGGTAAACCATAATTCAAAATCCGAGGCTATAATATAGAAAACATGAAGTAATAATCTGATTAAAATCAATATTTTATATTTTGACAATTTTTCTTATACATGCCATCAAACTAAATAGAAGTTGGATGACATTATAGATTCATTTACTTCACATCAGTCATCTACTCAAAAGTTAGTTGAGATCAGCTACAAAGATTATGTAGAAAAGAAAAACCAATCGAGTTTCTCTTGCAATTTCTTTATATGATCACTTTGTGAGCATATATTGCCTGAAAAAGAAAAACAATAATGATAAAAAAAAAAGTATCATGTGTAGTATGCCCTTCCAATTCAAGACTCAAAGTCCTAATAAAGGGCTTTGTATGCATCTCTCATATTGTGGCATTTGCCCACTATTAGTAATCATTGAAATAAATTATTACAAAGTGCTATGAAAAATAAACATCATGATGAATACTTCAAACAAAAATAAACATACTTCAAATAAAAATAAACCTGGTTGATCATGAAAGGGAGATCACAGTACCTTTGAATCCACCGACTACACTTGAGGTTAACAATGGTTTCGCCATCCTCATCGTCTTCATGATTGCAAGAATCAAAGTCACACTCAGATCTTAACTACCCAACTTAAAATCTAACATTCACATTTCATTTATGTTAAACAATTCTGAAATTACAAAACAAATATATAAAATAAAGGCAAACATGTATTAGCAGTTGTAGAGTAACTGAATCGGTACCAAAAGTTTTTCTTCAAGTTCTTTTCCTCCAACAGTTAAATGAGCATGAGCCAATTCTTGACTGAAACCCTTAATATGTTGGCTTCTGTCTCTAAAAATAAGGATATCGTTTGGCTGCTTCGAGATAGTTATCACTACCTCTGATAAAGTTAAAACATTGTTGCAAAACAGATTATGCCTTTGACAATGTAATCACTGAATTTTCCAAGTCATAACATTGTTGCAAAAGATATAATCACTGAATTTTCAAAGTCACAACATTGTTACAAAATATATAATCACTGAATTTTCCAAGTCATAACATTCTTGCAAAAAGATATGGACAAAGAGATGATTTTTAATAGAATTCATGCATAAACATTCATTTATATTCAAAATTGAATTAAATGTCTTATCTTAACCATCTCATTCAGTTCTTGAATCAAGAATATGTTGCTTCACTGAGACATAGGAATCAAAAGGGCAAAACCCCTAGTCAGTGAAAGTTGATATGGTATACAAAATTATATAATTATACCAAGTATCTTATTTAATTAAAGGAGAAATTAACTCAATACATTACATATACTATAAATTCCTGACCTATACCCATCTTTTTGAATCAATAAATGCAGATAAAATATCAAATTACATCATCACCTATCCCCAAATCACCATGTTTCAGAGACGAACTTGTACTCAAACAAAAATGAGGCACACAACAAAAACCGCGTTGATTACGTAATCATACAAATAAATACGAAAAGCAATGAAAGGAAACCAAACCTATGGGAAATTGAGATGTAGAGGTAATAAGAGGCATTGGGGAAGCGTTCTTGGTTGTTCATTTCAGTTTCTTTTTATGGTCTGCAGGCGATGACCACTGTTGTGATTTTGCTTCCACTGATTTCTTGAGCATTTCTTTCAATTAAAATCAAATAAGTAAACTAAGAAGATATCTGAATCAAGATCAAATAAGCAAACTAAGAAGATATCTGAATCAAAATCAAATGAGATAAATTAAGAAGGATATATTTGTATAAACCGATTGAAAATCAAAATAGTTATCAACAATTAAACCAAAAAAAACTCACAGATTCCTTGCAGAACACTTTTGGGAATTGGGGGTAAGCAAAAAAGGAAATCCAAGAATCTGCATCGAACTCTCTTATAGTTCTTTGTGTTTTAAATTAATATCCATTAATTAATTTTAATACCTAATCAATCATATAAAATGCAGTAACACTATTTTGCAAAAATAAAAAAAAATCAGGAAATTATATGAAGAGAAATTGTAACAAACTTTTCCTGCATACTAATATGATTTGAAAAGGCACCTTAAAGATGCCAGCCTTCTATAAATAAACTAACTTCTAAAAAATATAAACAAAGTAAAATAACATAATAAGATGAACGGTCAAACCAAGAAGTTCTGTATGGTCATATCCTAGTGGTGTGATACTACATGCTGTAGGTATTTGAATTTTAAAAAAAAAATTGCATCATACATGTTTTTTTTTTCTTTGTATATAAGAAAGATGATTTTTGCTTTAGTAGATTTGCATACAACTTTCTTTTTAAAATTAAAACTAATTAATGTCTTGAGTTGGAGCTAGGAAGGGTGACTCCATGCAAAAATTTGGTATAACTAAGCAAGCTCAGTTTACCATCATAGAAAACACAGGAAAAAGGAAACAAAAAATATTCCATACTCGAGCAAGTTCCGCAACAGAAACAACACGGTTACCCTCCCATTCAATGTACTCAAATGCTGTTGATCCAATCTGCTCCCATGTTTCAAGAGCTTCCAATTGATATGTGTTGATGGCTGCTGCACAAAACTCTTTAAAAGTCCATCTTTCTATAAGATAATGGCGCCATCTATAACACACACACACGCAAAAATGAAGAGTCAATAAGCTACACCAAATACCATATTTCTAAGCCTATATACATAAACCATCATTCTTTGTCAGAGCTTTCAACAGTGCCTGCATTTTTTCCCAAACAATAATATTACCTTTAAATAAACACATCAAGAAACGCTCATGATTCATGCACATAAAAAGGAAAATGCCGACTACCTTGAGTGCAGTACGTTTGAATGGAGAAGCATGAAGATACGATAGCTTTAGCAAGAAGAATTGATGATGAAAAAAGCTCCTTTCTTTTGCAAGAAAAAGAAAAGAAATGGGATTTTAAGGGAACTTACAAAGGGCTTAAGCATCACTCATTCTTTATTCTATAGTCCTTATTTAGAAGTCTTTTAACAAAATCTTTAGCTTCTGGTGATACCGAAGGCCACGGTATATCATCAAAATTAGGGTCTGCTCTCAAAACCACAAGACACATGAAATATTGCTGATTCTGTTCTTGCCCTTTTGATTCCTATGTCCTAAGTGAAGCAAAATATTCTAGATTCAAGATCTGAATACGACGGTTAAGATAAGACATTTAATTCAATTCTGGACTGGACGTGTAAATAGAAAAGAGAAGCGATAAGTAAACACATACATAACTGAGAACCAATAACAACTATTTCACAGAATATGTAGGTTAGAAAATAAAAATGGTACCTGAATCACCAAATGTTTCTTATTAGAACAACTTTAAGAAAGAGCCTCTGTTACATGGCATTACGCACAATAATAATGGACCTGAACCTTAGGATTTCTAAGTGTTTGCATGTTCACACTATAGCCACCTGTGACCTGACACATAGAAATAAAAATGTTAACTATACATTCTTCTAAAAAATGAAAACATGTAATACTGTTACAAAAACAATATACCAGTTAAACACTTAAATCGGTGAAGACAAATTGACCATAATACTCTCTTCTACAAATTTTCTGAACATCTTTCATAAACAGTCTTTGTTACATACTATTACACTTAACAATTAAGCAAGTGAAAATTCATATATATAATAAGATCAGTTTGCTGGTTGCCTTCTTAAGAGAACATAATCCAACAGTGAAGTCATTCATTTACATATAAGTACCAGTTATTATACCATACAACAAACCAGAAAAACTGTTTCACATAAACAGCCAAAATTCATTAAATACATATGAGATCATTTTTCTTTCCAGCTAGAAACATTCGAAAATGACAAAAGAAACTTCCATTTAGTAATGACCGAGACAAACAATCGATTTATTTCCCTAAGTACCAATTTTTTGTACTATATAACAAAGCAGCAAAAATGTTGAACATAAAAAGCCATAATTCAAAAAGAACATGGAAAGTCAAATGACTTGGTGATCTCGTTAAATAATGACTTCCCAAATTAACATTGGCATTCTGGTTGACTAATGACTTAAAATAATCAAACCATCCAAAAATCCACACATGCAACAGGATAGAAATTAGGTCAGAAACCAAATTCCTCAATTCTAAACATGCGATCAGACACTACAATCAACATCCGATTGACGCTCAATCGCGACTAAAAACAAAAATTTAATGAAGAAGATGAAGGGATGAAGATCGTATATCGTAGATTGGAGGCCGATGAAAGACGAAGATGAATCGATGTGCATCGCTCTGAATCGGAACGAAGTGAGGCTGCTCGATGGAATGATTCTGCTCGAAATCTTTGTCGGCGAGAGAGTGAACTTAGAAACCCTAGATGTGTGAGTGAGAATGAACAGACGATCTGTTTTTGGAGGCTTTAATATTATCGGGTTATAAAAATACGGGCACGGAGCGCGAGTTTTTAAGTAAAAAAATAAAGTAATTTTTTATTCAAAAATACCACAAATTGACAAATCAGAATTTTAATATGTAGGAGAGTGACACGTAGGCAAATGTACATGTGGACAATCTGAATGAGTGCCAAATAGACTTGAAAGGTTTTGTTTAATAGATAGGTAAGGATCATGTGAAAACAACTTTTATTACGAAAACACGAAAACAAATATTAAAACCTCTATAACTTTTTCATACGTTAATATTTTTATAAAAATTTTGCACCAAAATCCTTAAAATTATGTTATCTTTAGTTATGGGAAAAATCTAAAAAATAATCAAATTTTTTTAAAAATTATTATTGCACAGGTGCAATAATTTTTATTATTATTATTATTGCACATATACAATAATATTAAAACCTTTATAACTTTTTTCATATGTTAAAATTTTTTATAAAAAACTGCACCATAAATCTTATAATTCTGGAGAAAATAAATAAAAAAATCAACGTTTTTTTTTATTTTTTTATTATTGCACATGTGCAATAAAAATTTATTATTGCACATGTGCAATAATATTAAAACCTCTATAACTTTTTCATACGTTAATATTTTTGATAAAAAATTGTACCATAGATCTTATAATTCTGTTATCTTTAATTCTGGAAAAAATTAAAAAAAAAATTAACGTTTTTTTGTTAATATTGCACATGTGTAATATAATTAATACGTATTATTGCACATGTGCAATAATAAAAAAAATCATGAAATTTTATATTTTTAATTTTTTTTCCCAGAATTAAAGGTGATATAATTTTAAGACATTTGGTGCAAATTTTTTTAAAAAATATTATCGCATGAGGAAGTTATAGAGGTTTTAATATTTGTTTTCTTGTTTTCGCAATAACATCTTGTTTTTTATTTGATCCTTCCCCTATATATATATATATATATATATATATATATATATATATATATATATATATATAGGGTTAGGATCCTGCGAAAACACATCTTTTTGTGAAAACTGCGAAAACACATATTAAAACTCACGTAACTTTTTCATACGTTAACGATTTTTCATAAACTTTGCGTCAAAAGTCTTAGAATTACGTTATCTTTAAATCTGGAGCAAAATATTAAAAAAAAAACTGAATGTTTTTTTTCCCGTGTGATGCACATGTGCAACATATAATTAAAAAAAGTTATAAAATGCTATTTTTTTTCTTAAAATCTAAAGATAACACAACTATAAGATTTAGGGTGCAATTTCTTTTTAAACTATTAATGTATATCACATGTATGAGCGTTTTTTTTGGTATGATGCACATGTGCATCATTCAATAAAAACGCAAAAAAATGATGAAAATATATGACATATGGTGCGACTAAGAAAAAAAATATATTAACTCATACTAGAAGTATGAGTTTTTTTTTGTGATGCACATGTGCACCACACAAAAAAATATTTAAAAAAATAAAAAAAGCGTTAAGTTTTTTAAATCTTTTATAGGATTAAAGATAATATAATTTTAAAACTTTTGGTGCAAATTTTTTTAAAAAATATTAACGTATGAAAAAGTTATGTAAGTTTTAAGATTTGTTTACGCAGTTCTCACAAAAAAAGGTGTTTTCGCAGGTATCCTTCCCCAATATATATATATATATATATTGGCTAATAATTAATAGTTGGGAGTAATAAAATCAAGTTTTCCTAAAAATAATTCATTCGTGTCGTTACTTAATTTGTTAATTGTAAACATTTTATGTGATTATTAATAAATGATATTAAACAGTAACATTTGAGGTATTAGGTTTAATACTTTGAATGTTTAACTTTTAATGTTAACGTCGTTATACGGTTTTTTTTGTATTTCTTGTTGTTTACGTAGCATTATACATCAATGCAACTAATTTGTATACCCCATCATAAACCCGACAACGCAAGAGTACTAAATCTAGTTTTAAACATTTGTTTGAAGCCTCGTGTTACCTCCTTTTAACGGAAAATTTTAACGTTCTCTTTAGATATAACAAAATATTTATGGTTTCTATATTACTAAGGACATTTAGAACAATCCCATAGGATAATCAATGCAAAGTTCAAAGTACAAAATTTGTAAGTCACTATTATTAAGGAAAAAGGCATTCAAATATATATTTTTTGTGTTGAGAGTCATAGATCAGCAATTAATTAGCAAACCAATTTACAAAAATAATTAATTAAGAGTTATCTGTAGCGTCACCATCTCCGCCGCCGCAGCTGGAAGCGCAGTCATCCCCTTGCCACGTCCAAACGATATCCTTCAACGCCGGTCTAACGTCTTCCTCACAGAACTTCTCGTATTCCAATGTATCCCCTGAATCCTTCGCAAACTCAACCACCGTCATCTCCGTCGCCATCTCAAACACCTCCGCCGTAACCGCCAACGCTCCCTTCCGCCCTTCCTCCGTCGCCTCCATCCTCACCTTGAAATCATCCTCCTTCTCAACCCTAAACCTCAACCCCCTGGCCGCCGCCTCTATCCGCTCCACGATCGCCGCCGCGGAAAACTTCGACGTGAATATCGACGCCACCTTCTTCTTCTCCTTGATCTCGAACAAAGTCGAGAGATCAAATCCAGACGACATCGATGAAATCAGCTCAAACGCGTTGAAAAACGCCGGCGACGACGTTGACTTTTTCATCGATCCGGCAGCCGGATCCGGCGATGAAGCTCGTTCGTTCTTCAATCGGAACGAGTTCTGCCGGCAGAGACCTCTCCGGTACCACGACACGCGCATTATTCCTTGAATCGAGATCCGCCGCTCCGGATCCGCCATTAATATCTTCGAGATCAGCTTCCGAGTTTCCGCCGAGAACCACGGCGGAAACTCATACTCCGCCTTGAAGATTTTCCGGTACAGATTCATTAGGTTTTCATCCTGAAAAGGTAAAAATCCGGCTAACAGCACATACAAAACGACGCCGCATGACCATATATCGGCTTTCGCACCGTCGTATCCCTTCCTCCTCAACACCTCGGGTGCCACGTAAGCAGGAGTGCCACACTGCGTGTGGAGAAGTCCATCGTAACGCTTCTGTTCCGGCAGAGCAGAGAATCCGAAATCCGTGATCCTCAAATCGTCGTTTCCGTTGAGAAGCAGATTTTCCGGTTTGATATCACGGTGCGAAACGCCGCGGCTATGGCAGAAATCAACGGCGCTAATCAGCTGCTGGAAATACTTACGAGCGACGTCTTCCTTGAGACGGCCGCCGCCGGCGACCTTGGCGAAGAGCTCACCGCCGGAGACGTACTCCATAACGTAATAGATCTTAGATTTAGTGGCTAAAACCTCGCGAAGCTCGACGATGTTCGGGTGGCGGAGGAGGCGAGTGGCGGAGATCTCTCGTTGGATCTGGTCAACCATGGCTTGATCTCTGATTTGATCCTTGTTGATGACTTTAATGGCGACGCTGTCGCCGGTGGAGAGCTCCCGGCCGTAGTAAACCTTCGCGAAAGTGCCTGTTCCGATGAGCCGCCCTTTCTCATATTTGCCTCCGGGGAGTATGTGCCTTTGTTCCTCCATGGAAGATGAATTAATTTATCTCAGAGTGGCATGATGATAAGATAGAGGTGTGGAATCTATTATGATGGAGGAAGGGGGTGTTTTTTTATTGGAAAATTGGTGGAAAGAGGGGATGGAGTGGGCGAATGGGCGGCAAGACAGAGTAGAAAAGAGGTTGAATTTTATCTCAAAAAGTTTTTTATTTCAAACAGCTCACGTTATCCGGATTCTTTGGTGGTTTTTCCTGTTTTTCATCCCCTCTTCCTACGTACCAGGTGGGTTGTAGGCTTGTAGGTCAACAACTAAATAAAGTGTTAAAAAATAATAAA
>JBCNJP010000007.1:131880787-132098188 GCA_039602395.1 Deinandra increscens subsp. villosa | reverse complement strand
TTCAAATTTCACGTAACCACAAACCCTAGTTCCCCTAAATTACTCTGTCACAGTGTTACAGGTAACAACTGAAGATGACGTCTATAGATGCTCTACTGGAGCAACAACTTAAGAAGGCAGGGAAACAACTATCGCTCCCCTGGAATTCCGTCGTCGACGAACTCCTCCGTGTTCTTGATGTAAGCCCTCGATTTCGGTTTTATTTGCATTTGTTCGATCGTTCATTCCAAAAGAGGTCCATTATTTGATCCTTCAAAAAATCTGCTGATTCACATCTATTTGTATGTAGTTTCGCTAATTGACTTTTAGACTTCCGTTTGCTGTATTTTCTAAATGAAAATTTGATACTAGCATTTGGTCCATCTAATTGTATTTTCTGTCTGTGTTTCTCAGCAATTAGAGAAACTTCTATTGAGGGTTGACCAGTCCCCAAAACAGTCAATGCTAGATGCACTGAAACCATCAATGAACGCTTTGATTCATGACAGTCTGTCAAAACATTCGGATATCGACGTGAAAGTTTCCGTTGCTTCCTGCATCAGTGAAATAACAAGAATTACAGCCCCTGAACCACCTTACACTGATGACCAAATGAGGGTACACCATAACAAAATGCACTCCATTTGATATGGTTCTGTATTACATGAATTCTAAACTTGGTTTTTATGCACAGGATGTCTTTCAGTTGATTGTTTCTTCCTTTGAGAATTTAGATGACAAGTCCAGCCGGTCCTATAACAAGCGGGCTTCAATTCTGGATACTGTTTCCAAAGTCAGATCATGTGTCATCATGCTTGATCTTGAATGTGATGAATTAATTGTGAAAATGTTTGAGATTTTTCTAAAATCAGTAAGGTGTGTTATAGTTCTAGTTCTAGGCATGTATTTCTTGAGAGTACTTTGCCTTTGATCTAATAGATGCTTTGTTATTATTTTTATTTCAGGGACTTCCATCTTGACTCTGTATTTTCAGCAATGGAAAATATAATGGTGGTGGTTATAGAAGAAAGTGGAGAAATTTCAGTTGAGTTGCTCAAACCACTGCTGGCTACGGTTAGAAAAAACCGTGAGGTATGAGACTGGCAAGATTTTGAAAAATTAAATTTAAATTTTCTTCTTCGTTTTGCATGAAATTTTCTTGGTAATTATATCTTTTCAATTAGGGAGTTCTGCCAGTGGCTCATAAGTTGGGGAAAGGAGTACTTCTAAAATCTGCAGATAATCTAAAGCCTTACATGATACCGGCTTTGACATCTCTTGGTGAATCATTAGATATGTACCATGAAGTTGTGGCTGCAGTATGTGAAGGCACAACTGCTGATTTTGAAAGCAACGATGATAATGATTGTGGGCTACAACTGGTATGATTTCTATATCATTTAACAAATTGTTGTAAAAGTTGTAATCTTCTTATATACGTGGGTCTCTTTAATTGAGTTTTTTTTGTTTCTTTTATCTCACTCTATTTCAGGCCAATGAGTGTAATTTGGAGAAGGCGATCTGTAGATGAGGCACACCAGGCATGTTATCGATCTATTTATTGTGTTTTCTTTTTCTTTCATTCTATTCTATGAATGGATACACTTTATTTTAAGTTTGCAAATGTTACAGGCTGATGAGAGCAAGGTTACAACAGCATCATCAGATCACATGGAACAAGTATGTTACTTGGTCTTTTAAATAATTTTTTAATAATACTCATTAACAAGTTGAAAAATAAATGAGAATTAGATGGCAAAAGAAGATGAGTCTGCAGAAGAAGATTGGCTTCTTGTTTTTAGTAATGGAGTTAATGTGACGGTTAAGGAAGAAGCTTCAGCTGGCCAGGAGTCAAAGAAACCAAAGGAAGACAAAAGTCAAGAACCTATCAGCAAAGAAGACACTGATGATTCTGATGCTGATGATGGAAAGAAAAATGTCGCAGAAAAAGATCAAGCAAAATCACTCTCAGGAGATGTTGTCAGTCACTCTAAACTTTTCTTTTGATTTCTGTGTGAATACAATCTAAAAGGTTGTCTTTTTTTTTTTTTTTTTTAACTTTGAAGGAGAGGGATAATTCTTCAAAGTCTGCAACCAAAGGGGAAGGAAATTCAACAGAAACTTCTGTGACTAGTGCAAAAAGAGAGTGTTACACTGGCAAAGATGAAGTAAATGTTATTAAATTTTAGCCCAGAAAACTGTTTGGATCAATTTTTACATGTAATATGAAATTTATATTCTCTCAGGTTACCATAAACTATGATCAAAGCCTTATTGGTACTGAAGTCAAAGTTTGGTGGCCGGAGGATGGAGTGTAAGTGCTTTGCAGATAAAATTTACAGTTTTGTTTCTGTAAATATAATTACATTTCAAGATTTCATCATGTGATTAGAATCTTATAAATCTAAGGAGATGAACAAAATTCTGAACATACAGAATCCTAACATGAATGCCATATTGCTTGTAGGTATTATAAAGGTGTTGTTGAGGATTATTGTCCTTATAAAAAGATGCATAAGGTCAATAAACTGTTTGTAATATTCCAAATCATCTTTTATCTACATTTTGCTGTTTTAGAAAGTTTTAACAGTTGTAGAGTTTTACAGATCTCATATGTGAATGGAGATATAGAGGTTTTGTCTCTGAAAACACAGAAATGGGAAATTTTGCAAGATTTTTCTGTTGGTGATTACAAGGTTAGAACATGTTGATTGGTGTGTAATGCTAAGTCAAATGTTTTCTTGTTTGTGCTGATGTGGTTCAGTTGACAGGGACAAAACACCAAAGCTCAAAGTAAAGAAGCTTCCCCTGAAATGTATGTGTTTCCTTTTTTTTGCTTACTATTAATTAGTATTATTATTATTATTATTTTATTTAGGCTATGAGTATTATTTTGCTTCCGCCGTTCCTTAAGTTTTTCACATGTGGACTATCACCTTTGTTGCATATAATATGTAATATTTGTTGTCAGACATGCAAGGCTCCCTCCAATGGTAGAGGACGTGTTACATGATCATAGCCGTCGTTTACAGCGGACGGAGGATCTGTTACAGTGGTTGGTTCAGCTAGAGATAGAGCGGGCTAGAGCTAATGGTTTCCCTATTCCTCCACTTCCGCCGCCCCCTCAGGATTCTTAGGACCACGTTTTAGGCCTAGTTTTGGTCGTATATTGCATCTTTTATTTTGATGTACAAAATATGAGTTTTGAAGTATGAACTTATGTTCTTGTTTATCATCTTTTTCAAACGATTGTTTATCGCCTATCTATCGTAAAGATGTTTGACATGGTCGTTGATAGTCGTTGCAAAATATATTTGTTTGAATATAGCTGTTAAGAAATATAGTCATAGGATTGATTTGTTGTTTGTTGTTTGGTTCGTGAAGAATATAATGTACAACCAGCTTGTAAAGCTTCAAAGTGAACTTTTTTTAAATGAGCGCGTCCTGGCAAAACGACCCATACACAATTTCAAAGAATTTGCTTGAAAACATAGTGCAAAATGAATAAGAAAACCCACAACAAAATAACTCTAGGGGGATTGCATATTCCCGAGTTTATTTAAAGAGAGAAAAGAAAGAAAATGGAAGAAAGTTATATTATGTGTCTGCGTAGTGTTTCCAAGTTTTGCTTAAGGAAGGAAAAAAAAAGAAAACGAGGCTAAAATTATAAGATTTTTGTTTCCTTCCATTTTGCATATATCCCTTTTATAATTTTATTCTTCGATTAATTATCTAGGGTTTAAGGAAAAAACGACACACAGGCTGCTCTCATCTTGTTCGCAGCCTGGTTCGATTTCATCTACTTGGTTCCAAATCTTCATCATCAAAAGCTCGTAGAAGAACCAGAAACATCGTCATCATCTTTCTCGCACGTACGTGGTTTGATTTCCGATTTGCACCTGGTTCGATTTGCATACCAGGAAGCATCGGCATCATTTTCGATTTGCACTTGGTTCGATTTTTGATTTGCACTTGCTCATCGTAGTAACCGGTTCGTTTCTTAGTCACTACGAAAGCCACATTTGACTCGATTTTGTACTGCTCTTTTTGGGCAGATTGTATCTATCTTTTTGGGCAGCTCGTATCTCACTTTTTTGGGCAGATTATATCTCGATTGTGTCTCAATTTTTTACCGTTTGTATCTCAATTTTGGTTCTTGATTTTTGGACAGATTTCCTTCGGTTCTAAATTGGTTCATTGCTTCTCAGTTTGACATAAATTGGATAGATTGCTTGCTTAGAAAAACTCAATTTGTTTATTGTTTACTTTGGACAGAATTGTTGCTTTGATTGAAGATGGAAAATGTTAATTTGATTGTTAATGATGTCCCAACATGGTAGAACATGGCAACACTCTAGTCAAATGTCGACAAAGTAATGGGTAAGTACAAGTTCTATATCCTGCATAAACCCTCCATTTCCTACCATTTTAAACATGAATTTGTTGAGTATTTTTGTTGATGATGATTCTAATATTTGTATATCATGCTTATTATTGGCTGCAAATTCTACTATTCCTACTATGCTTAAGCAAATTCTTGCAAAGCTTCCGTGTAAATCATCAAAATCAAATCAAAATTATCTAGATGAGAGCAATGCAACAACAGATTTAAGAAACAATGGTAGCTTCACTAATACCTGTAATGTTTTTTCGAGTTGATTAAAATCCGGTATCTCAAAATTAATCATCCACAAGTAAAACGGCACGAGGAAGAAGTACAAAAGCTCGTGAAAGTAACTAGTTAAAGTCGAGTAAGACATTGGTTCTTGTTTTTTTACATTTATGAGACTCTGACTTTTATTTTTTGTTGAAACTTTTGTGTTTGTATTACACCTCAATGAGCTAACTTTACAGTTTGTTTTATTTAATGTTTGTTCAAGCTAGTCAAAAGGGTTCTGCATCCACCACTGGAGTAGCCACAACTACTCTTCATCAAGCCTATCAACTAAACAACTAAATTGTTTTCTAGTTAGCGATACCACGATTTTTCAATAAATCTTCACTCACTCCTATCAAGCTGATCACGAATGTCTTTTAAACTCTTCACAATGTCATCCCAGGAAGGTTTATTCTTGCTATGATCTTTAAGACATCTTAATGCAATTGCCAGGCATGTAAGGACATCCTGTTTCTTGTAACTGTCTAAAAAAAAATTATCTATTAGATTCTTTATCTTTTTTTTCTTAAATGTGATATTTGTCGTCATCTTTTTTTCCGACCTCTTCACCGCATTCTTCACTTTGATCAAGAAGCCCGGAAGATTTTTCTCGTGATCTAACGACAAATCACGTGTTAAAGTCTGTAGCAAAACGAATATGAAATTAGCCATGTCACTGGTAATCGAGCTACCTCCTGAAAGTTATAAACATGTGTGAACTTGGTATTTCTTTTGGAAACAAACTACTAACAAAATTTTATCATAATCTTAAAGTGAACAACAATATTTTTATCATTTGGTGTGATGTAAATTAACTTACTACACTAGCTCTCATTTAGAGGGCCAAACTTTCCTTGCGGCACCACCCCCGATCGATGTAAAATCAGTAGTGTCTGACCGTCGCCCCACTCATGACCACATATTTTTGCTTTGTAATCCTGAAAAAAAAAAGGAGTCAACTTTGAACAAAAAGTGATTTCATCCCTGCCTTTGTGATATTAAAAAGATACCTCCCTTATCTAGCAAAATATAACTTTAAGAGCTCTCATGTTCAAAGTTGATCACTTGTGTTTACTCTTTCTTTTTATTTATTTTTTTTATTTTTGTATTACAAAGCAAAAATATGTGGTTATGCGTGGGGCAAACGATCGAACACTACTGATTTACATCAATCGAGGGTGATGCCGCAGGAAAAGTTTGGCCCCTCTAAATTAAAGATAGGATAGTAAGTTAATATACACCACACCAAATGATAAGAATATTATTTTGCACTTTAAGATTATCATAAAAATTTATGAGTAATAGTTTGTATTTAAAAGAAGATGCTAAGTGCACACATGTTTTAGAACTTTCATGTGGTAACTCAATTACTAGTGACATTGCTAGTTTCGGATTCGTTTTGCTGCAGACTTTAACACGTGATTTGTCTTGAAATCACGAGAAAAATATTCCGGGCTTCTTGATAAAGGTGAAGAATGCGGTGGAGAGGCCGGAGAAGAAGATGGCGACAAATATCAAATTAAAGAAAAAAATGATAAATAATCTAATGGATAAGAATTTTTTGGATTGTTACGAGAAAAGGATGGTGTTACATGCCTGACAATTTAATTAAGATGTTTTGAAGATCAGAGCAAGGATAAACCTTTCTGGGATGACACTGTGAAGAGTTTAAAAGACATCCTTGATAGGAGTGAGTGAAGAAATTATTGAAAAATAGTGGTATAACTAACTGGAAAACACTTTTGTTGTTTAGTTGATAAGCTTGATGAGGAGTAGTTGAAGACATGCAAGGCTCCCTCCATTGGTAGAGGACGTGTTACAGGATCGTAGCCGCCGTTTACTGGTATGATTTCTATATCATTTAACAATTAGATTTGCTACTCGCGCGTTGCTGAGATGATAACGTTGACACACGAAACGGTCGTATTGTATAATGGTATGTAAAGAAAACGAAAAAAACACCAACTCTTTTGTTAAGCTCAAACGAGCCAATGACAAGGAGAAAAAGACTACGTTACAACGTTAAAATTAGAAACCAAACGCTCAAAGTGTTAAGCATATGATCTAAAAGTTATATCACATTAGTGCACTTATTACATGACAAACTTATTTTTGATTTTAAAAAAATGATAAATGGAACTAAATGCCAAAATGATAAATTTTGCCAAAGTTTTCTTAATTGAAATCCCTATGGCGGGAAATCACACACAAATCAAAACCTTATTCACTAGTCTTTTAATCTCTGTATCTGTTACGTGTTCTATCCTTTAGAATTGATTGTGATCATAAAAGGCATGATTGGGTTTACCACATGAAATTAGTATGTAAATTGAATGTTGTATCGATCGTCGATTACCCTCATCAGTATCATACCCAAGCAACGATCGATATGTCTAAGTTCGATTACCCCAGGCTCACCTCGCCAGAGATCGTCGGAGTACTTGCCGATTTCCGAATTGCAATCGTCTCCAAGATTATCTCAACAAACAACCTACGACAGACTCCGTATCAGAACTCTACACTCAAATTCTCATTCACACCGGCTTAATAAAGTACGTGTTCCTTTTTCACTTTAATAACGTTTAAATTCCCCATCTATAAATTTCTTTAATTTTTCAGGGAACATAGAGATCTAGACCAATACGCAGACCCAGAGCTCGAGAACCTTTATTTCGACGTTAGAATGATTAATCTGTTTAGTAAGGTTAAGGAACTTATTGCTGCTCTTACTTGCCCAAAGAAGTGGAAGTTCATCTTGAAGGATCTGATTAATCTGGAACTTGATCACACCCAGTTTTCTTTTGGTGCTATTCTTAACTTTATCGCTCACAAGTGTATTTTTAATTTATTTTAGGGTTTGTTTCCTGCTCATGTTTATAATCTAATAATTAATTAATATTGTTTGAATTATGGTGTCATATGTTTTTGGAATTGCACTTGTAACTCACAATTTCAAGCTATAAATTAAGGTCATCATGTGATTAGGGAGGGCTATGCAAGCTCGCATATAGTTTTGGAGAATAGTATCCTAGTACCAAAGTGATAGTTGGTATTGTCCAACAATATTAACAAATTATTAGTCTATACGCATGAGCAGGAAAGAAACCCTGAAATGAAGTAAAAAAACACCTGTGAGCGATAAAGTTAAGAATAGCACCAAGAAAAAACTGGGTGCGATTAGGTTTCGGATTAATCATATTTTTCAAGGTGAACTTCCACTTCTTTGGGCAAACAAGAGCAGCAATGAGTTCCCTAACTTTACTAAGCAGATTAATCATTCTAACGTCTAAATAAGGGTTCTTGAGCTCTGGGTCCGCGGATTGGTCTAGGTCTCTATGTTCCCTGAAAAATTGAAGAATATATAGCTGGGGAATTTAAACGCTATTAGAGTGAAAAGTGATCGCGTACTTTATCAAGCCGATATAAATGAGGATTTGAGTGTAGAGTTTTGATACGGAGTCCGTCATAGGTTGTTTGTTGAGATTATCTTCGGAGACGGTTGCAATTTGGAAATCGGCGAGTACTCCGACGATCTCTCGCGGGGTGAGCGTGGGGTAATCGAACTTCGTTGCTTGGGTATGATGTTGATGATGGTAATCTTCGATCTCTCCATATATATGGAGATACAACATTCTACATACTAATTTCATGTGGTCAATCCCAATCATGCCTTTTATGATCACAATCAATTCTAAAGACAGAACAAGCAACAGATTGAGAGACTAGTGAAGAAGTTTTGTTTTGTGTGTGGTTTCATGCCACATGGATTTCAAATAAGAAAACTTTGACAAAATTTATCATTTTGGCATTTAGTTTTTTTTTTCATTATGTTATTTTCTTAAAATTGAACATAAGTTTTAGATCGTATGCTCAACACTTTGAGCGTTTGGTTTCTAATTTTAAAGTTGTAACGTAGCCTTTTTCTTTTTGTCATTGACTCGTTTGAGCCTTAACAACAGAGTTTGTCTTTTTTTTCGTTTTCTTTACATCATAGTTATCAAAGGCGCAATGCGCACTTAAGGCGCAATGCGCACTTAAGGCGCATAGGGTTCGCCTAGGCGATAGGCGTAAAAAAAAGCGTGGGCCCGAGGAAAAAAAAGCACTCTTAAATAAAAAATACAATATATATATATAAATAACCAAAAAATGACAAAATTATCCCAAATACCAAAATAATCCAAAGTTTGGATTATATTTTGATTGACATAAAATTTATGAAGAAAACAAAAAATCAATTACAAGTGTTTCAATTCTTCTTAAAACAAATTATCAAAATATTATAAAATTAGTAAAATCGGAATTAACTAAAGATCTTAATTAAATAGTTTGTGCGGCTAAAAAAGTTTCTTGCTGCAACTGTGTTAGTGTGCTATAGCTACACAACTGTGTTATTGTGCTGCACATAAGACAGCATAGAGTGTAGAGTAGGTATTGACTTTTATTCAAAGTTTGAAACTATATCTACATCTCTATCTATCCCTCTTTCATTTCTTATTTGTTTTATTTCCTTTCTTCTCTTAAACTTCGTCGGAGCAACTTTCTTCTCTTAAACTTCGCCGGAGCAGGGAAAAACGTCATCGGATTCTAACTTGAAGGTAAGTTTTTAAGCCACGAGGATTTTAAATTTTCTCAAACTTGTTCTTTGGCAACCACAACCACAGCCTGTCCAGACGAAAATAGCCGCATTCTAGCCTGAAGGTCGCCGAAAACTCACCGGAAAGTCGCTTTAGTTATCTAGGAACCAGAGGTGCTATTACAGCGCATCGCTATAAAAATTGCGCCTAGGCGCCCTAGGCGTGCGCTTTTGATAACTATGATTTACATACCATTATACAATATAATCGTTTCGTGTGTTGACGTTATCATCGCGGCAACGTGCGGGAAGCAATTCTAGTTGTTAAATGATATAGAAACCACTTTTTGTTTAAAATTGATCACTTGTCTTTACTCTTTTTTTTCAAGATTACAAAGCAAAAATTTGTGATAATGGTGGGGCGAACGGTCAGACACTACTGATTCACATCGATCGCGGGTGGTGCCACTGGGATAGTTTGGCCCCTCTAAATGAGAGCTATGATAGTAAGTTAATATACACCACATCAAGTGATAAGAATATTATTATTCACTTTAAGATTATGATAAAAATTTGTGAGTAATAGTTTGTGTCTAAAAGAAGATGCCAAGTTCACACATGTTTTATAACTTTCTGGAGGTCGGATTCGTTTTGCTGCAGACTTAACACGTGATTGGTCGTTAGATCACGAGAAAAATCTTCCGGGCTTCTTGATTAAAGGGAAGAATGGGGTCAGATATGAAGATGTTTTGAAGATCAGAGCAAGATAAACCTTCCTGGGATGACATTGTGGAGAGTTAAATAGACATCCTTGATCGGCTTGATAGGAGTGAGTCAACAGCAAAAAAAACTAGCCGTTGCAACTATCTCTCTTCTTCTTTCACGCCGTGGCTTTTCACACGTCATAAAAACCACACAATCACTCATGTGTGTGTGAGACGATGTTCTACGCCGTAAGTGTCTTTCACGTCAAGAGTAACACGAGTATTTCACATTCCCTTAAGAATCAAAATTGGGGCAACGAGTAACACAAAATCCAATGTGCATCCGGTGTTTTGTTGAGCCGGAAACAACGAATCACCTTCTGCTTGAATGTCCTATGGAGAAAAAGGTTTGGCAACTAGTAGGTAATTGGTGCAAATTTGATTTCCTGTGTACTAGCTCAGTTGACATGCTTTTGCCCCACTGCCGTAATTCGAAGGTGGACAAGAAGAAGCTCCAAGTAATTTCCAGCTGCGCTCTATGGGAAATTTGATTGGCAAGGAATACAAAAGAATTTCAAGGAAGAAACACCCACCCGGGCCGGATTTTTGATGAAATCAAGCTACTATCATTCCTTTGATTTAAGAATCGGGCAAAGGCTTCGTGCATCTCATGTTTAGTTGGGCTGGATATGCATTTCTTGTGTAATTGTTACTTTTGTTCTCTAGCTTCTTACTAATAGTAATAAAATTTTGCCGTTAAAAAAACTAAAATTGGGGCAAATGGTGCGGATGTAATACAGTCGCACCCACCATGGTTCCATGTCAGCACCCCAAATGACGTGGGGCATCTACTACGGTTGGCCAAAGAATAAATAATAATGTAGAAATAAAAGGAGCATCAATCCAACTTTTGAAGCTGCGGACAATTATACCCCCTTCCCTTTCTTTAGATTTCCTAAAATTTCTCAGTCCCTCCCAACTCATCTTCAAATTTCACGAAATAAACAAGCCCTAGTTCCCCCTTCCTTTATTAACACCTCTGTATCTATCTATCTATCTCTCGACATCTGTATCTATCACACATATAGCATATAATCCAGCCATTTAACCTACTGGTATCTTCTTTCTCTCTCTTCCTTCCAGATGCTTTTTTGGGGTTTCTCTCTATACTCTTAGCGAACACTCTGATCTTTTGTAACACAGTGTTAGATTTCTTTTATTTTTACAACGATTTATTGAAATCAAGAGGTTTTTCCACGTACTCGTTGTGAGATTTTGTTTGTTTCACTGTAATTTTTTGTTAGGGTTTTGAATAGTGCGAGGAGATTGTGGTCGAATTGACTGGTTTTGTGGTCGGAGAAGATGACGTCTACAGATGTTGAGCTAGAGAAACAACTTAAGGAGTTAGGCAATCAGCTATCGCATCCCTCCGATTCCGTTGACGAACTCCTCCGTGTTCTTGATGTAAGCCCCCAGTTTTATTTGCCTTCGTTCTAAAATAGGTCCAGTTTTTTTATCCTTTGAATCTGCTAATTCGCATTTAGCTTTATGCTCAACTCTACTAATTTGTATATAGTTTGTTAATTTGTTAGTTGTTAAGTACTGTGATTGCTAATTGATTTTTAGACTTGCGTGTACTGTATTCCTAATTAAAAGTTTGATACCAGCATTTGGCCCATCTGATTGTTTCTTCTGTCTGTGTTCCTCAGCAAGTAGAGAAACTTCTGTTGAAGGTTGACCAGTCCCCCAAAAAGTCAATGCTAGATGCACTGAAACCATCAATGAACGCATTGATTCATGACAGACTATTAAAACATTCGGATATGGACGTTAAAGTTGCAGTTGCTTCCTGCATTAATGAAATAACGAGAATTACCGCCCCTGAAGCACCGTTCACTGATGACCAAATGAGGGTACACCATAACAAAATTCACTCCATTTGTTATAATTCTGTATTACATGAATTCTAAGCTTGGTTTTTATGCACAGGATATCTTTCAGTTGATTGTTTCTTCCTTTGAGAATTTAGATGACACGTCCAGCCGGTCCTATAACAAGCGGGCTTCAATTCTTGATACTGTTTCCAAAGTCAGATCATGTGTCATCATGCTTGATCTTGAATGTGATGAGCTAATTGTGAAAATGTTTGAGCATTTTTTAAAATCAGTAAGGTGTGTTATAGTTCTAGGCTTATAGTTCTTGAGAGTACTTTGCGTTGATTTACCTGATGCTCTGTTTTCATAAAATGTTAACGTTTTTATTTGTTTATATTAGGGACTATCATCCTGAATCCGTAATTTCATCAATGGAAAATATAATGGTGTTGGTTGTAGAAGAAAGTGAAGAAATTTCAGTTGAGTTGCTCAAACCACTGCTGGCTACGGTTAGAAAAAACCGCGAGGTATGAGACTGGCAAAATTTTGAAAATTAAATTTAAATTTTCTTCTTCGTTTTGCATGAAAATTTCTTAGTAATTATTTCTTTTTAATTAGGGAGTTCTGTCAGTGGCCCATAAGTTGGGGAAAGGAGTACTTCTAAAATCTGCAGATAAGCTAAAGCCTTACATGATACCAGCTTTGACATCTCTTGGTGAATTATTAGATATATACCATGAAGTTGTGGCTGCGGTATGTGAAGGCACAACTGCTAATTTTCAAAACAATGATGATAATGATTCTGGGCTACAACTGGTGTGGTTGCTATATCATTTAACAAATTGTTGTGATCTTCTTATATATGTGGGTCTGTTTAATTGATATTTTTGTTTCTTTTATCCCACTCTATTTCAGGCCAATGAGTGCAAATTGGAGAAGGGATCTCTAGATGAGGCACCCCAGGCATGTTATCCATCTATTTGTTGTATTTTTGTTTCGTTCTATTCTATGAGTGGATATATGTTGTTAACAAGTTTAAAAAAAAAATCATGAATTAGGTGGCTAAAGAAGAGGTGTGTGTAGAAGAGGTAGAAACTACAGTGGAGAAGAAATCTCCAAAATCTGTTATGAGCAATGGAGTAAATGTGACGGTTAAGGAAGAAGTTTCGGTTGACCAGGAGTCAAAGAAACCAGAGAAAGACAAAAGTCAGGAATCTCTTGGTAAAGAAGACACAGATGCTTCTGTTGGTGACAAGTTGGTGAAAGATAATTCAGAAACAGAAAAGACTTCACCGGAGCCCTTTGATAAGGAAAATGACAACGATTCTAAAGAATTGGACAATGAGATTGAAAGAGATAATAATGTTGAAGATCCAGCAAAACAAAATGAAGAAGATAATGATGTTAAAGAATCTGAAAATGAAGCAGCTATTCCATCTCAAACTGAAAAAGATAAGGATACTGTTGAAGAGTTTACACCAAAAGCAATAGAGAGTGAGCCCGCTGCTAGTGCAAATGTTTCTTCTCCATCTCAAAGCAACAATGGTTCAGATGGGAGATCTGTTAGCCCTAATCAGAAACCGGTCCCACAAGAAGATGAAACTGCTTCTCCATCAAAAAGTGAGTCCCTCCCTGATGAGACCCTTGTGAAGAAGGTGGGCTTGCCCGAAGACAAAGGTTTGACCCAGGAGGATACAACTGAAGCCCAAAATCAAGCAGGAATGGAAACAGTAATTCCAAACGAAGTTAAACTCCCAGATACTGTAAACAAGGCTGAAGATGGTGAAGCTAGTAGTGATCCAGAGACAGAACTTCTGAAAAACTCGTCCAAATCAACAAAACAAAAACTCCCGGATATCAAGAACCAGTCTGAAGATGGTGATGCTGGTAGTGATTCAGATGCAAAACTTCTGAGAAAGTCGACCAAATCAACGAAACAAAAACTCCCAGAAACTGTAAAGGAGTCTGAAGAAGGCAAAACTAATAGTGATTCAGATGCGAAACTTCTGAAAGAGTCGTCCAAGTCAACAAATCAATCGGGTAAAAAGTCAAATCCGTCTGATAAGAAATTGGATGTTGGGGAATCAGATGCAAAGAAGGCCAAACAGAGTGGGAAGAAAGTGGAAGTAAAAGGAGAGGAGAGTGATTCATATGCCAAGCCACTGAAAATGTCTGTTAAGAAGGGGGAGAAAAGCCAAATTGATCTTAAGGAAGAGGAGGGATCTGATTCGGATGGCAAACCGCTTAATTTGTCTGCTACAAAAAGTATTTCAAAGAAGAAAGTGGGTGTGAGCGGTTCAGATGCCAAGTCACCGAAACTGTATGTTAAGAAGGGGGAGAAAAGCAAGATTGCTGTTGAGGAGGAGGAGGAATCTGATTCAGATGGTAAACCACTTAATTTGGCTGCTAAAAAAAGTACTTCAAAGAAGAAAGTGGACGTAAGTGGTTCAGATGCCAAGTCACTGAAACTGTCTGTTAAGAAGGGGGAGAAAAGCAAGATTGCTGTAGAGGAGGAGGAATCTGATTCAGATGGCAAACCACCTAATTTGTCTGCTAAAAAAAGCACTTCAAAGAAGAAAGTGGATGTAAAAGGGGAAGAGAGCGGTTCAGATGCCAAGCCACTGAAAATGTCTGTTAAGAAGGGGGAGAAAAGCAAGATTGCTGCTGAGGAAGAGAAGGAACAAGATTCAGATAACAAACCGGTTAATTTGTCTGCTAAAAAAAGCACTTCAAAGAAGAAAGATGATGGAAAAAAACGTGGAAATGAAAAAAATGTTACAGAAAAAGATCAAGCAAAATCACTATCAGGAGATGATGTTGGTAACTCTAAACTTTTCTTTTGATTTCTTCATGAAATTAATCTAAAAATTGTTTTTTATAAACCATGAAGGAGATGGATATTTCTCCAAAGTCTGCAACAAAATCAGCTAAATCAGCTAAAGGGGAAGGAAATTCTACAAAAACTCCTGTGACGAGTGCAAAAAGAAAGCATGACACAGGCAAAGATGAAGTAAATATTATTAATTTTTCAGCCCAGAAAACAGTTTGGATCAATTTCTAAATGTTGGAATATGAATTTAATATTCTCTCAGGTTACTATAAAGTACGATGAAAGCCTTATTGGTACTAAAGTCAAAGTTTGGTGGCCCGAGGATAAAATGTAAGTGCTTTGCAGATAACATTCACAATTTAGTTTCCGTAAATAAAACTTCATTTCATAATTTCATCATTTGATTAGAATCTTATAAATCTATGAAGATGAACATAATTTTGAACTTACAGAATGCTAACATTTATGCCATATTGCTTGTAGGTATTATGAAGGTGTTGTTGATAAATATTATCCTGATAAAAAGAAGCATAAGGTCATTAAACTGTTATGTTCCAAATCATCTTTTTCTTCAATTTTTTTTGTTTTAGAAAGTTTTAACGTGTTTAGAGTTATACAGATCTCATATGTGGATGGAGATACAGAGGTCTTGAGTCTCAAAACACAAAAATGGGAAATTTTGGAAGAATTTTCTGTTTGTGATGACAAGGTTAGAACATGTTTATTGGTGTGTAATGTTCAGTCAAATGTTTTCTTGTTTGTGCTGATGCGGGTCAGTTAACAGGGACAAAACACCCAGGCTCAGATTGAAGAAGCTTCCCCTGAAATGTATGTGTTCCTTTTTGGTTTTTCACTTTACTATTATTATTTTATTTAAGCAATGGTTAATATTTTGTTTTTAGTGAATCGTGTTCTGATATATGTTTGTACCAATACGTTTGTTATATGTTTAGATATAGTAACAGCAGTGCGATATACATGATATGACCATTTTTATTGCATATGATATGAAATATTTGTTGTCCAGAGATATGTTTTTGATTATGGCTCTCATGATTCAGACACAAGAAGAAAAAATCAAAAACAGTTCTTTCTGCGTCCCAAGAAAAGATCAAAGATTCAGCCAAGAAGTATGCTTCTTTCTCTTCATCTCTATTGTCATTATATATTTATCAAGTATAACCTACATTAGCAAATGTGATTAACATAAATAAACATAAAACAGAGTTGGTGGTGTCTCTTCATCTGGCAAGTCAAAAGGATCAACTCCAAAAGACTTTAAATCCACTCAAAAAACTAGTAGCAAGTCTAGTGATGCAGCAGTCACCACCTCCAAACAAACTGAGAAGTCAAAGGAAGATGAAGAGACACTAAAAACCATTAGCAAGACAAAGACGGTCAACAAGTCAAAGGGTATAACCTCTCCAAGTGGCAGCAAATCCAATACCAATGCACCCATCAAAGCCAAAGCCAAATCTGGTTCCTCTGATGCCAAAGAACCAGAGGGTCTGAAGTCAGCTGAGAACACCAAAGACGGGTCAAAAAGTGGAAAGAAACGAAAGAATAGGACATAGAGGGTATCATCACCATTTGCTTTCTGGGGTTGCCCGATATAAGCAGCTGTTTACTGTAGTGATTAGGGTTAGTGGTAGTGGTTTTCATGCTATTGTTTGGTAGTTAGTCTTGTTATGGTTATGATTATGATTAGTAGTTAGTCCTGTTATAAATGAGTTGGCTAATGTGTTGAGATTTTTACTGGTGAGAATTGGCATTATTTATTGGTGACTTTTTCCTACTTTTTTGTTTTAGAACTCTCATTGGTGATTGGGTTTTAGATCTGCGAAGCTAATGGTGTTCTTGTAAATGTCTTGTGGTAGATATGTAATTTTTATGAATAAATTAACTGTTTCCTTATTTTTTATTGCCTGAGAACATAAAAATGGCCTTGTGTCTTCACCATTCACAAAAAAAACATCTATGCATTTCATTTGACATTATATGGCCTGGGTCACTCTTTTTCTGTTGGGCTTTTCGTCCTCAAAACAGTTTTGTTCGTTGATCCTTCTCCAAACCTACATACTTCATAGTGATTAAAACATGATAATGAGTTAGAGTAGATGCAAGTAGAGTATTGAATTAGCTTACCTCCCAAGATGGTCTCTTTTATTTATAGTTTTTGGTTAGAGCACTTATGGCGAGTATTGTAGCAAAGTGCCATTTGACTTAACGTATTACGTGAAACCCCGTTGTATGTTTTTTGGGGGCGTGTGGCATGTCATGTAGACGACAATGTCTTTATCTATGATTCAGATCGGACTGTATGTTGTACGTCCAAACAATAGAACAAGTTTTGTATAGACCAACATAACGTTGATTGGGTACTTATTTTTAAACGGTACTTCTTATATTTTTGTTAGGATAAAATTCGTTGGCGGACCCACCTTGTAGCTAGGGGGTGGATATGCTCCCCGTACCCAGCCCAATAAGGCCCATTTACATGTAACAATTTAAATGGAATTTTAACGTGCATGTTAATTTTCACGGGGATTGAAAGCATTTCTATGTAAATTAATTGAGTTTTTTTTTTATAATCTTGGGGGCCCACTTTCTATAAATAGTTGCACAAAATAAAATAGAAGATCAAATTTCTTTTACTTTGAAACCTCCCTAATGTCCTATAAGAAGTTTTTTTAGCTATATTGTTTTGATTTTTTTAAGCATTTTATTAGTGGCCCGATTCATTTTGACTCATCTATTTTTGTCCCAATCTATTTTAACCGACTTATATTTTGCCCCCCGTATAATTTCTTTTGTATTCGCCACTAGGATAAATACATCAACCTATCATTTTTAGATTTTTGGTTGTGGGATTATACATTACTTAACTACCAGAATGTCTTCCTAAGAAAAAAAATAATTAATCATGTTTTATATATCTTTTTAACTAGCAATTTTCTATAATCAATCAGGTGCTTATTGATCTGAAACCTATTGAAAATTACATCATATCAGATGTCGGAAAAACCACCCAGTTATGATAAACTGATATGCTTCTGCCCATAGTATTCATTCATCTTATATTTAATATTTGAGAGGCAATAATTGGTTCTTTACAAATAACAATGATCTTTTCTTTTCATCTTTAGCTTATGATGTCCGTATGCAGTGACGGTAACATGGCCATATGAGATTGCTAATTCATAAAAAAATATTTTATTATATTTTTATCTCAATATGTAAAAGGTTTATATGAATATATGATACTAGTATATTAACCCGTGTAGTACACGGGATGTTTTAAAAAATAATATAATTTATAACTTCGTATATAGTAATTATTATATAGACCACTCAAATTCATGGCTCAAATGATCATCTCCCTTATTATATATTATAGTTTTAAGCATATACACATGTGATATAAGAAACAATGAATATATAAAATTATAAAAAATAAATTATGAAGATTTAAGAATTATAAAATTATATTTAAGATAAGATATAATTGGAATCTTATTAAACTTTATTAAGTTTTAAAAAATTATTAGAATAAAAATATTTATGTTTTTTATATTTAATTATATACTTTAATTATTTTAAAGTCATTGGGATTTTATATTTTTATTTATTATATATTAGATTTGTAGTTGTTTACCTAAGACATTCGATGTCAAGATAACTTAAATGGTGATTCAAATAAGTTAGAATTTTAGACCATTAAACTTAAGGATGGGGGGAGTACCCTCAGCAAAACCCCCTCCCCCTTCGGCAATCATTCGGCAACCACTTCCCCCTTCGGCAATCATTCGGCAACCACTCCCCCTTCAACAATCATTCGGTAACCACTCCCCCCATTTGGCAAACTCCCCTATTTTTCGGCAAAAAAAAATGTCGAATGTTGCCGAGAGCCGTTTGTGTGTTTGGACCGTTGAACGGTCATATTTTTTACCGTTATTATCATTATTTTTTTTAAAAATACTTGACACACTATATATAAACCCACTCCTTCTCTCATTTTTTATACCTTCTCTTCACAAAACCCTTTCACTTCAATCTCAAAACCTCTACTTTTATTTTCTCAAATACATGGATCGTCGTCGTCCAAGGTTTATAATCTCATCCGAGCTTATGACTTCGTCTACTAGTTCGAGTGGTTCAGACGAGGCGGCATTGGAGCCTCTACTTTTATGCTAATGTTTTAGTTTTAGAAAAAAGTTAAATATTAAAAAAGTTAAATAAAAAAATCTTTAAAAAGTTTGCCAAACAACTTTCTACAAACCACTCCCATCACAAAAACATCAAATTCTACAAATTTTTCTCTCTTCTAGTGTCATGCTATGATTTGCTAACATTTTTGTCAAAATTTTCCATTCTACAACCACCTCTCCCCCACTCTAAGCCTTCAATTAAATAAAGAATAAAAGAATTGTTTTATATAGTTAAAGCCTTGTATTTATATAATTTGATAACCATACGACTCGTATAATTAGGAATTAATTATGGCGATTTAAGTGATCGTTGAACTCTCTAAAACAATTTGAATTGACTTTTATGCTCTTAATGTATAGAAAAAATGTATAAAAAGAAATAATTTTTTTAGTTTTTATTGATGATTTTAAGCCCAGATAAAAAATGAGAGTTTATTATATGAACTATAAAAAAAGATCCCACATTTTAGTTCGTTTTGAACTTCTAAAACGGTTGAGCCGTCTTTACCGGTGACATGCACCAAAACATCATCACTCATGGATGTGTAGTTGCTGAAAAAATGTCTAAGCTTTTTACTCTTAATTTAGTTTTCTAGTATCAACATCTATATTTTTAAGGATAAATTCATTATATATATTGATTCTTTGTAAAATTTAAACTTATAATCTTTTATTTGTTTCTAGGAACGTATCATTTACATCAGTTTAGTACTAGATTATTCTCTTGAAGACTCTTAATTAAATAATTATATTCTCCTTTAAGTGTTGATGCCAGAGATTAAAGTATATAAATATGGATTAATTTAGTAATTAATAAAGATGGGATCAATGGTCAAAACATAAATTCCATCAGCCACCACTTTAAAAAGCAGCCTACTAGTAGTTGGTGGTCCCAAAAACCAAATGGTATTTGTAGTGTATGATAGGGTACCCTCTTATTATCTTAAATTACCATTTTCGTCCCTGTAGTTTGCTTAAAATTGTCAATTCGGTTCAATAGTTTAAAAATTGACAATTTCGCTCCTGTTGTTTGAAAAAACTGCCAATTCAATCCAAATTATTGTAAAAACATTGCCAATTTCGTCCATGTGATTTTACAAAAAATGCCAATTCAGTCCAAAAAAGTTGCCAGTTTTGGACTAAATTGACAATTTTTGCAAACCACAGGGACGAAATTGATAATTTTTAAACTATTGGACTGAATTGTAAATTTTGAGCAAACCACAGGGATGAAAATGACAATTTACTCTATTATCTTTCACACATTTTACATTTTTCTTTCAAACTTAAAGTAATATCACAATCCCATACTCTCCTCACTTTTATTCTCGATACATTTCTATCATTTTTCCACCTCTCACTTTTACTCTTAATATTATATTATTTATTAAAAAAAAGACATAAAGTTATTGGGGAGAGATAGATTGAGGGCCCAGAACCATCACCAACGTTCAAATATGGAGGACGGGGAGCGGGGGCCGAGCTCCCTTCCTTTAGCGGACCACCGAAGACCGCCCAACGGTGGCACCGAGCCCACGACGACGCCAAGTCATCCGCCCCCCGAGTCCTTTGATGAAGGCATTGCAAATGCCCTAAGTTTTATCATAGTGAGTTTTTGGGGAGTGATTTTTTCTAGAGCTTCTATGCTTTTTTTTCCTTTGAATGGGCTTGATCAATGTGCTTGAGTTGTCTAACACACGAGAGAGTATGACTATGATCTCTGCACTCCATTGCATGCACACCATTTCGCCAGTACATGTTGTTTTGGATAGTCGAATGTTAATCGTATGCCATTCAAAAAAAGTTGGTGGGCCCCAAAAGCAATGGTGAAAAGAGGAAAATAAATATGAAAAAAAGAAATTAATCACAACCATCAAATCAAGAGATCCAATAGTGACAAAAAAGTGGTTTATGGGTCTACACTTTTTAAATGGTTTACAATGAACCTCAATATATTACCTATTGTTATCCTACTAACTCAATAATTTCATCTTAATGGTTAGATCAAAAGGAAGGTGCACCTGATGCATGACACATGTCCAACTTCATTTTTTTTTAATTTAAAAGAGTAGAAGTGACAAATCACCTAACTCAAAAAGCAACCCCTCCCCCTCCCAATTTTTAAAATGTCGATAACTTTTTTTTATTATCTGCCCTCTATTTATAAAAAATATACTATTCGACTCGTCGCATTTTTATCTTTAATTTAGATGTGGTCCTGACTTTTTTTGAATTTTTTTTTCTTTTCAAACGTCCGTATTAGCATCTATGTTACAAAAAAAAATAGCACCAGTGCTAACTTTTTTATCTTTTGTCGGTGTTATACAAAAATTATACCATTCGACTCGTTGCATTTTTATATTTTTTAATTAAAATGTGGTCCCGACTTTTTTTCAAGCTCTTTTTTTTCAAATGTCCATATTAACATCAATTGTTACATTTATATACCTAATGTTTTTAATAATTTTATTACATTCATATTTATATACACACATTTAAAATACATAAAAACTAAATAAAATTCCGAGCCGCTCAGGAGACCGGGCCATGGACGATTGCCCACACTGCCCCTCCTATGGGGCGGCCCTGTTTTATACGTTACTAAAAAACTAGAGTATCGTTTACGAATATTTTCATCCATAGTGATCTTCGGTAATAACAATTATTGATGAGAATTTAAGAATGATGTTTCAACAACTAAAGGTCGTTAGTAATGTGTTTTTTGACGGAGAATTACCGATGAGTTATCGAGGGAGCATATATCGACACACTCAACGCCACAATCTCACTCTTTGTCAGTATAATAGTGGCATTTATTGCGGAAAGAATTATAGACAACCTACTTTTAAACGTCATTACTGATTGACCTCTTGACATATCATTGACAATTTAGCTATTGGGGATTCTACTAGCTAATCTTGTCAATTCTCAGCTATGTTTTAATTAGTGAGTTTATTAATCACGAATTTCATGAAAAGCTAGATTGAAACGTATACTAGTGGTAGTTGTCCTTAGGTATACACCGACCATGGGGCCATGACCATTATTTCTTACTAGCCCTCTAACACCGTATTTACCTATAAATACAAATGTGAATTTGAGATCCATATGCAAATATTATATTTCAATCAAAAAATTATAATTTATTCAATATGCTTTAATGTTTCATTACAGTGGTTACTAGAAAATGATCCAACCACGCATTGTGGCGGGTCATTACACATCAAAGAAGACAACATGGCTCACATTAGTAAGTGTTAAATAAGAACACCAAAGAAGGTGAACTAATTCCTAGTTCGTAAACCGAGGAAGTATCGTGACCCACATCAACTTTAGTAAAAACCCCAAATCACCGATAGGGACTTTCACGTTTGTAAGTGCATAAAGTACTACAGAAACGAAGCAACAAATCGGAAACACAACTCCAAGCACTACACATAGAGAGAGAGAGAGATGGAATAACGGATGAAGGTGTGCAACAGAAGAGAGAGAGAAAGGTTTGAAGATGCCAGAGAAGAAAGAAGGAGAAAAACCTTTTAAAACGAAGACACACATGTACCACATATGTAATAAGTAGCATAAATGTCAGTTTGTAATTGGTCAAACAATGTAAATGTCTAACTTTTAATTGGTCAAACGATGTAGAGTGTTTACCCTCACAACAACTCAATGAATTTTGTTATATATATATATATATATAACAATTTATTTCAACTTATATTTTATTCTAAATAAATATGTTTATAATATTATATTTCAAATAATTATAATTAGATACAACTATCTAAATTTACAAAAAAGAAAGATTTAATTTTCATTTTTTTCTTTGCTTCCTATCTAAACGTAACGAGTTTAGCAAACAAGTTAGTTATGTAATAGGTAAACTTTTGAATATTAAATATGAGTTGGCCATAATTTTATATATGGTTTTAGTCGTTATATTTTTTTTTTCTTTGATTTCCTTCACGTAGTGTTAAAGCAGTGCAACGGCTTTCTCGCCAACAATTTATATTATTGGTGGTGTAGCAATTTAACAGTTGTCTATCCGTATTGTCCCGACATCATATAATTGTCTGCACGACAACGCGCGAAAAGAAAAATCTAGTTAGCAATTAAATGTGCTTTTGGTAAGTTATGAATATATATATAGGGAAAAGATAAATTGGAACCCACCTTGAGTTGGAGAATCTTTGGAACCTGACGTTAAAAAAATGCTTTTTTTCTTAATTTTTTTATGGTGGTTCTTTAGGTTATAAACAATGGCGTAGCTTAGTGGAGACCCGGGGGGCGACCGCCCCCCCCCCCCCCCCGGTTTTTTTCGGCCGTAGTGCTAATTTTTGCGACTTTTGAATTTTTTTTATATATATTAAGGACCGCCCCCTCGGGATTAGGATCCGTGACTTTTCGCCCCCTCAAACCTTTCACCCAAGCTCCACCAATGGTTATAAACTACTCTTAAATGAAAAAAAAAATCAAAAAACCGCCTAGTAGATTTTTTTAAAAAAAAACAAAAAAAAAGTTACATATGTAACTTTTATGCATATTTTACAGTTACGCAAAAAGTTACATGTTTTTTAAAAAAAATCTAGTAGGTGGTTTTTTGATTTTTTTTCATGTAAGAGTAGTTTATAACCTAAAGAACCACCATAAAAAATTAAGAAATAAAAACATTTTTTTAACGTCGGGTTCCAAAGATTCTCCAACCTAAAGTGGGTTCCAAAATACCCCAACCCTAATATATATATATATTATATATATATATATATATATATATATATATATATATATATATATATATATGGTGAGGTTCATTGTAGACACCCCCATAAGTGTAGACAGGTAGACACCCTATTTCACATGTGAAATTTTCTGAACAATGAGAAAAAGGGAAAAAAAGAAAAAAGAAATTAATCATAACCATTAGATCAAAAGATCTAATGGTGAAAAAAGGTGTCTACCTGTCTACACTTATGAAGGTGTCTACAATGAACTTTTCACTATATATATATATATATATATACATATAGGGAAGAGTTCCGTGTAGACTCCTTAAATTTTGTAGACCCTATAGACCCCTATAAAACTCAATAAAAATAAAACTCAGTGTTGTAATTAAATTTGGTTTTTTTTTATTACGTTAAGCTTTTAAGAACAAAAAAAATAAATAAATAAATTAAAAAAAACAAAAAACATTAAAAATCGAACATTTTAAGAAAATAAGTTTTAAAATATTGAGTTTTAAACGCAACACTGAGTTTTATTGAGTTTATTGAGTTTTAAACTCATAAATTTTTAAAACTCATTGTCTTAAAATGTTCAATTTTTAATGTTTTTCGTTTTTCTTTTTTTTTAATTGTCTTTTTTTGTTCTTAAAAGCTTATCGCAAATAAAAAAAACTAAATTAACAAAACTGAGTTTTATTTTTATGAGTTTTAATGAGTTTTATAAGGGGTCTACGGAGTCTACAAAAAATAAAGGGTCTACACGGATCTTTTATCTATTACTATATATAATACATATTGTTCTAAAGGGCATTTTCGTCATGAAATTTCCTTAATCCTTAAGACGCGTACAAAGATTTATGCAGTATATACAAGTCTTTGAAGCATGAAAATTATACCCTAAAACCCTAAATGCAAGCTATCGTTAAAAAAGCAGGGACATAAGAGACTTTAACCATCAACCCTCGAATCCATCCTCAAGATCTTCCCCCTCGATATAATCGATATCAGCCTTCTCTCCCCATCAACCGGCGATTGCTTCCTCCTTCGACCTATAGACGCTATTCATCATCTCGATAGCCTCATAATCTTCTGTCTTCAGCCGCATATCTCTCTCGATTACCACATTTTTGGTTTCTCACGCAATCTTCATCTCGATTACTACATTTGAATTAAATTTGAATTTGAATTAGGTCACTGAATCCTCTATAAATTTACGCAATCTTAGTTTTACCATCTCACACAACTCCCTCTCGGTACAAACACTGTCACACTGATTTGCAGTTGCAGCTCCATCTTCTCCATGGACGATGAACAATCAAGTTGTTGATATTTCAGGTACTAGAGTTTAGTCTCAGTTTTGATTTTTAGGGTTTTTACCTCTTTTTTGCTTTTGTAGATGTGAATTCACAAACTTTGCAGGCGAAAATATATATGAATTTGCTTTTGTTTTGATTTCAAAAGAACACCTTTTAACACTCTCTCTTCAAATCAACCTATGGGTTTGATTTAGGGCTTCCATTCTCTCCTCAATATAATTGTTTTCTCAGGTTTAATTATATCTACACATGAGGACATGAAGATCTTTCGACTTGGTAAAATCTCTTGACCGATACGTTTGGTACTAATTTGACCTAATCGATTTGTTAATGTACTCTTATCTGAATCTACACGAGATTAAACCCTACTTTCTCATTCCATCCATCATTCAGTTGTGTTTTGATTTTAGGGGTTTTTATTGCAGAATCAGCTACCTTCTTATAGATTTGTTATTTGGTAGTTGGTTTTTTAGTTTTGTTTATTGCAGAATCCTACAAGAATCCTAAGAGACTTATTTCTAGGTAATCTGCTATTTAGTTTGTTGATTTCACTATTTGAGAGTTGAGACTCATATTATTTACACATCATGCTATTTAGTTTGTTGATTTCTCTGATCTGCTTTTCAATACGCGTTTGATGTTGTGAAGGAATTATGTTGTGTCCTTTTCATTGCTTAATTTGCAGGTTGAGGATTCATTTCCTTACTCGATAGTACTCCCTCCACTAAACCATGATAAACCTGATGTAGTCTTTTCAAAAGGTGATCCATTTCCGAATGAGAAGATGTTGGCATATGCCGGAAACCTTCGGTTCTATTTTCATGTCACATACATGCTCTCTCCGGTCACCATAGCCACAAGTTATCTTCTTCTCCTATAGTCATTGTCAATTCTACGATTCTGCAATCATCTCAGGTAACACTTCATTATATATTCTGATAATTTTGTAATGCTAATTTGAAATTGCTATAGTTTTCTTTGTTCTAATCTTCGTAATTTTAACTTCCGTAAAGTATTACGAACTGTATGCACTCAGATCTTCGTTTTAGGGTTTCATACGAACTTCATTTATTTATATTGGTTTGTTCGTAGTTGAATGCTCCAGTTTATTCTCTGTATTTTTTCAATTGACATTTCTATGGCAAAACTTTTCAAGTAACCTCCAATTTATTCTCTGTATTTTTCGAATCTAATTGTGACCGAGTTATAAAATCCGTCTGTCTGATTCACTATTATTCGTGAAGGTTTATTTTGATTTTAATCTCGATTACTAAATCGATTGTTTTATTCTTGAATATCGATCTATGAGAACGGTAATTTGACTTTTAACAGGGTTTACCTTTGTTGATGGTTTTGGATTGTTGTGTTTTTGTTAGGTCAATGCGATGCTGCTGCACACAAACTAGGTTCTTCAGTTTGATGAACATGTATTTTCCCGCCCTCTATGATTGTATAACATTTTTGTATGAACTGCAGCTCCTGATCTTGGTTCTAATGATGTCTTGGGGGTATGGATGATTGATGACATGGACCATAGTTTTTCATCACAGCCTTACCGAATTCGATATGCAAGGCAAGATATTTCATAATAGTTTTACCTGATTGTGGTCATTTAATATCACATAATCTTTTTCAAATCTCAAATATGAATCCCATCTGTTTATATTTTTATTTTCTCTGCTTAGGGAGTCATAATGATCTTGAAGTTCCATCAATGGATGCACAAATGTTTATAAAAGATCTGCTTGATCCATAATTGTTGATCAAATATTTTGTATCGGTCGAAAGATGTTATGTTCTATTACAACTTTTAATTTTTATATTACGGTAATTCCAATTTTTTTTAATGAAATGATTGTGAAAGTGGTTTCTCTGTTGAGGTATATACGTTTTAGGGTTTTTTTTGTTTTTGTTTTTGTTTTAATGATTCTTAACAATGAATGGTTGTAGGTGCTTCAAAGGTACTACTATCCTTTCAGTTTATGTTATAGTAAATTCTAAGTTATTTTTATATATTTGCATCACAATGGGGTTAGTTTAATTAATATGTGTGTTCTAAAGCAACTATTCCATGGATTTCGTCAATTTATTTCAGCTCGAGGAAGGGGATTTCGTCTGAAATCCACTAGCTCAACTTCATTGGATATTTGGTCGCCACCTAACCTGAAACATTCCTCTACTAACCTTTGATTTCTATGAGCTTAACGGTACTTGGTCTATAAATTTATTTTTCTCTGAAATATTACATGTGCAAGTTGTCATTCTTAAGAATTATCTAATAATAGTCAATTGATTTTAGGTCCGGGAAGGAGTTTTGGTCTGATATCAACCACCTCAGCTTCAATGGATTTTAGGTAGCCTCCTAACCTGAAATATTTCTCTACTAACCTTTGATTTCTATGGATTTTAGGTCACCTCATTTAATACTGTATTTATATTGAGATAACACAATTTGATTTCTATGGATTTTAGGTCACACATTTTGATCCCTTTTTTATATTGTTTGTTAGGTTGACGTTGTTGAATATCATAAGTTGAAACTCGAAATCTCGGAACTTCAGAAGAAGATGATGGCAAAAATAAAAAAGCCTGACAGAGCATTGGTCCACACAGGTAATTTTATTTTGTCAACAATTTCTAGAGAAGATCATCCTCTGGAAAACAGTTACGCGACATTTGCTTGAAAATTATTGTAGTTCTGCAGTTAATTTTTGTTCATTGTGATGAACACAGGTAACCACACATGTAGTTTTCTTTTGTCAACTATTTCTATTAACCCATATCTTGGTGTTGATAAAATCTTTCTTCAGTTTTTGCTCCAGTCATATCTTTCTTTCTGATCATATCCGGATTGATTAAAGGCTCCAACAAAAGGTGGAAATCCAGTGGCAAATTGCTGATGTGATGTTCCTAAGAAAATGGTATGACATCAAAGGTTTTTTAGTATTCATAAGCATTTTCTAAAGCTAACATGTTGCTGATGTGATGTTCCTAAATAGGTGTTGGTACTACAAATGCACTTGAGTTGGGGATTGATGTTGGACACATTGATGTCAAACTACATCTACGGTCTCCTGGTACTATAGCTTGGTATGTGACTTGATTCTGTTTATTTTTATAGTATTATTTTATTTTTGTAATGGATCATTTCTTTTACTTGTTTTCGCCAAGACTAATTATATAACATATTAGCTTATGGAAGCAACCTGGGAGGTCTGTAAGAAAGAGCAACCATTGCTTGCTTGCTATATGTGTTCCATTTGAATTTTAAAGGACCTCTTGACCAATATTTTATGAAATATTCTCATAAACTATTCAAAGTTCCAATTGAATGTTGCCAAGTGAGCTGAGCCGAAGAAGATCTGGTATTCAGAATAACCAAACTGGTATTCACTTTGACATTCAGAACATTATTTATTTTCATTTGTGATTCCTATATATACCTGTTTGTAAATACATGTTTGCTTTCTAATACCAGATTTGTTTACTATGAAAATAAAGTAGTGTAGTAAAAAAATTTAATAATATTATTTTCTCATTAAAAGTTCAAATAGAACTACAAATGTTACACATTAGAATGTGAGTTATTAAGTTTATTGAGTTCTGTTTTTTATCCGTTTAATGACTGGTTTCATCGTGAAGTAGCGGTATAAATTGAAGCAATGTTTTGTGTGCGGTATAATTTAATGCATGTTGCAGCTGTTGATTTACTAAGAGCTAAAATTGCAGCAGGATCTAAAATGGGAGCTAGCAAAGGTATACATGGAGAAAGGAGAACTGGTTCGAGAATACATACTTGACTTTTTTCCTGACTTTTTAGAGCTTTTTAACTGGTGATCTTTTTCTTTGGATATAGATGGTCAAGGATTGTTCATCACAAGTATATGCTGCTGATGGATTTCGACGTGTTGGTGCACACCTTTACAGTTGCATGACTTCAGGTAAAATGACCTTTTATGTTTTTCTATTTCACTTTGATAAACCTACGTCCTTGGTTACGAGTTACAATCAGCTGAGGCAATGATGCCGAATCGTGTCTAATGCCACAAATATGCCCGTGTGTCTCGAATCGCCATCTGTGGAATATGATTATTGCCAATGTTGGATTGGATTAAAGTTGCATTATATTAACACCACGGCACCACAGAAAACACAGGTTTATAAAACAAGCGTAAAGATGAGTTGTAGAGCTATCCATGATCATATAAACCTGGAATTATGATGTTTCCCCAAATGAAGCAAGTTAACTGGTAAGTAATACGTATATAGATGAAGCATATGTACATAAGGGATAGGGACATAATAGTAGATAAATACATAATGATAGATAAAAAAGCAGACAATGCTATAATTCTCAGTTTGACATGTTTGAAGTTATTTTTATTTCATAGTTGTTCCTTTAAACAACTTTTGTGCTAATATAATCTATTGTCTTGAACAGGGTGGTTGGCTCTTTTATTAAGTTAACTCATGATCTAGCTGAAGTGGTAATTCTGTTTGACTTCTCTACCCAAAGGAAGTAAAAAGGAAATATATACGAAGCCATGTACCAGCTAACTAGGACGTCGGAGCCATGTACGACTTAGGTGTCTAGAGATGACATTGGTGAAGAAGGTTGTGGTCGACGTGATTATATTTGAAAACAATTTCATGATTACATAGAGTAATTTGAGTCAATATCTTTGGACTTATGAGTCAATGCAGCTTATGCTCCTCATTTGAATAAGTACTTTTGATTTTGTTACGTATATTCAAATTTTAGACAGATGCAGCTTATGCTATTCCTATATGCTCCTCATTTGATTTGTTATGTATATTCAAATTTGAAACAGATATGTTTCAAGAAAGAGCATTTACAGGATTATTAGTAGGCAGATTGAAGACTAGGTCAAAAAGCTTAAACATGAACAGATGTTAAGAAATGAAATCAGAAGGCCATGATAATACTTGTGTATGAATTTAGAATAAGTCAATTAGTACCCATATGCCATATGGAACAAGAAATACATAACAGGATTATTATTGGCAAATTTAAGGAAAATGTCAAACTTAAACTTAAAGCGAAACTTATTCAAGAAATGAAACTAGAAGACATAATATGATACAAAGTATGAACCTTAAATTAAAGGGGTAAGCTTATAATTCTCCTCTAGGAAAGGTTTCAAGAATAAAGGCAATTCATTTGATTTTCTCTTTCTTTTTTTTAATATTGTTGAAATCCTTAGTAGAATTTGTTTTTTAATATTGTTGAAATCCTTAGTAGAATTTGTTTGTATTAAAATATATAATAATTGTTTGTTGGATTTCGATAGTTATGGACATAGATTTTGTGAATGCTTTGGTGTTGAGAAGACAGACCATTTATTTTGTCTTGAGTTACAATAATTTTGGGTTTAACTAAAATGATTTTATGTGCATAGGGAAGAACTCTGGAAATATAAAGTAGGAAATGTCCAGGTCGAAGTTTTTATTATGTTTCATTTATTTCATGACCTTAAAACAGAGAAATCAACGTCTAAAGATCGAAACCTTGGCAAGTAGGGTTATTTTTACATGATTACTTGGACATCAAATTAAAAAATATAAGATTTATTTACAGTTTACCTATTTTAACCATGTATACTCCTCCTTTGGTGCAACTATTGGTTTTAAAAGCAACTAAACAAAATTTTAGACTATACATCTTTGACCGCGTTCAAAAATCGAGTCTTGTGTAACTCGATCCTATGCGGTAAGTCTCCATTTCGAAATATATTTCTTCCTCTTAACTTCCTAACTACGTAACACTTTAGAACACCTCTCTCGCTACACCAAAAACAAGTACTGCTTTTATTGATTATTGTTGATTGTTAAAAAATACATCACTCAGGGCGTTAAGAATGTTAAATTAAATCGACGTTATGAATGAAAAAACTAACAAACTTACGGTGCAATATATCGCGAGATGATTGATAAATTAACAAAAACAAGTATTGCGTTAGCTGATTATTGTCCCACCGCATAGCGCGAGTTTCCCTCTTAATGTTCATGAATTAAACTATGGAATTTATTGACCCTCATATTTTGATTTAAAAAGTACCATGTTATTATTGATATCTTAAAACTGACTTCTATCTTACAACTAATTTGGTTTTAAATTACTATTTTTGTGACCAATATATATTTCAATTCGGGTGTTTGTTGTTATTTGTTTGAGTTCTAAAAAAACGAATACATCGATGTAAATTGCCGTGCCGCCATAACAAGCGAACAAATAAACAAATATCGCGTTGTAGTTTTTCGTGCCGCTGCAATGCGCGAACAGAAGACGAATAACACGCTATACACTGTCGCCGCCGCAACGCGCGGGCACACGGCTAGTATATATATATATATATATATATATATATATATATATATATATATATATATATATATATATATATACAGAGGCAGACCTAAGGGGGTTCAAGGGTAGCACGTGCCACCTCTTAAACTTGTACGCACAATGAAAAAATTTAGAATTTTTTAGATTTTATCACCGTGTGCTACCCCTAAAAAAAAATTATGTGTTTCTAGTTCCGCCTTATATATCGAGGTAAAGGTTGTTTGTAACCAAATAAATAATAAATATAAATATAATACAATATAATAATAATAATAATAATAATAATAATAATAATAATAATAATAATAATAATAATACGAAACGCAAGTCGATAAGAAGCCGAAAGCCGGGCAGCAGAACTGTTCATCTCATCCCATCCCCTTTCGTTAATCTCTCTCTCTCTCCCTCTCTTATATTATGTGGGTGCAGTACTGGTACTTACTGTTTCATCTGTTTAATTTCCCCCAAATAAAAGTACACCTACTTTTGTTATCCTTTTTTCTTGTTTTGGTTAGTATATTTCTAGGTAGGGATTTTATATATTTGCTTTTTCTAACCCTAGATCTGTACCTCTCCTGTATTAACTTTGATCTTCTGTTCTCAGATCTGACTATTTGTAAGGGATAGATCGAGATATATAGAGTTGACAGAAGAGAGTGAGCACACAAAGTCAAATTGTGCCGGCCGATGCACGATTGTTTTGGGTGCTCACTGCTCTATCTGTCATCTTCATTCATTCTTAATCTTAATCTTAATCCCCCCTTAATCGGAACAAAAATGATCAACAAATAAGTATGTTTCTTTTGTTGGTGTCTTGTGTAGTATCAAAATGAAACATTTTTTTTGTGTGTTTTTTGCTGGGCAAATCTTCATTCCCGGAGGCTGGGGGTTGTTTTTGTTTGGGTGATTTTACTGTTTCAGTGAATAATTAAATAATAATGACGTTTGTACTTGATCATTTGTAATATAATATTATATATTGGTTGATAAGACTAGTTAATTAGCAGTAGTAGGGTTTGGTTTTAGGAAAAAGTGATCGATATGTCATGGTTTACTGTTCTAAATCAACGGCAAACTGACATTATTATCTGACTGTTAATTATTTTAACTGCATGTTAATTATTAATTTATTATTATTATTATTATTTTTAATTTTTCTTTGCCATATCTGCTGAAGATTTCTTGGGTGTTGACTGGTTTTTTTGTTTTTGTTTGTGATGTGGATCTATTGTCACGAGCAAGGTATATATGTTCTTCCAAGTATCTTAAAGTTTGTAGGTATAGTTTGTTGTGTTGTCTTAGATTCATAGAGGATTAATCATTTATGCTTTGAGTTTCTGTTTGTTTACAGATTGTGAACTCATGTCAAGATTAACAAGTTGATTTTGACTCCATAACCAAAATCAAGGTGTGTTTAAGTCTTCTGCCTATATTAACATCAAATCACTTGACCTTTTTTTTTGTGGTGTATATTGTTAATTTATATATAGGATGTTTGTCTTTAATCTGAACTAGTATTGATTTTTCTTGATCACTATCTCTTTTCTAGGGTTTATCAAGTGTTTCTCTTCAATGAAGTACTAGCTATTAGGTCTATTAACTAATCAAATTTGATAAAAATAATTGAAACTATATGTTAGGATGATCGGCGTTATTGCGTAATTTGCTGGGGTTTTTCTTGATCACTATATATCTATTTTCTAGGGTTTTATCAAGAGTTTCACTTTCAAGAACTATTAAGTCTATATATGATATATAGCTAATCAAATTTGTGAAAAATAATTGAAACTGTACATAAAGGTGTTGCATAAATGGCTCAGAGAGGCCGTAGTTCACCGCCCAGTACTACCTAATGGATAGGGATCGGGGAGGGGAAAATCGGTGTACGCTCACAAGTCGCACTATTCACATGTGATTTGTGAGTGTGCTAGGAAACCGGATGGTGAACCACACTGCCTTGCTCTTTTCGGTGTTAGCCGCTTGGTGGATAGAAGTCAAATGACACAGCTGATCTGAGTAAGCTTTACTTTGCTCCCTTAGCTATTTGCAATACTTGGGAATGTAAATTCTTGGTTAAACTGCAGAAACTTTTTAGGTGTTGAGAGATTGTTATCCTGTATTGAAATAACACCATGCATATTTTTGCTAGATGCACTCTTGTCAACTAGCATATGATTATTCTTACACACATTAGAATGGCTGGACTTTAATTAAGTGTGACAATTTAGGGTGTATATATATAAAACTGCCACTAAATACCCAATGTAGTCAGTGAACTTGTAGCTATAGTGTAAAGTAATGCATATTTGGTCAAGTATACAATCTGCTTTTTGATTACCATCTCATGTTAATGGGATTGGTGTTTATGAAAAAAGCTTACAACATGTTCCCCCTTTAACTCTGGTTTGTGTATAAAACGTAAACACATGGGTTTATTGATTTTTCATAATATATATTCAGCCAAAAGTATTTTAAAAGTAATCTTAAAATGGGAACTATTTGAATCCAACCTCTACTAGATTTAGTTTTTGGACAAATATTAAACCTAAAACCAAACATAAAACTAATATATATGTATATATCTGATATATACACTGACATAAAATAAATATGAACAATACAAACATTATAGAAAGCATATAAGAAAAATTATGTATTTTTAATTAATAGATAATCATATAATAATGTGTCCAAGGATCATACATAAGTTTTAGTTGGTTTGAAAATGAAGTCGTCTCTGATTTTAGTTCACTCGTGTAGATTTTAGATTTGAGAACTTTAAATGGAGATTCTATGCATATATAACGGGCAACACCTTGGTTTTTTTAATCTTTGTAACAATACACCATACACGCAGTGGGTAAATGTAGCCTGTTTTTTTATGGTAACGTAAGTAGTTGAGTATAAATAGATCGACTCTTCATTAATTTAATCTCGGACTTTACAAGTAAATGGAACCCTGTTACTTAAGTTATATAACAACCAGGCTCTTTTTTTCTTTTTATATATCTTTCTGGAAGTCACTTAGGGCTCGGTTTTGTCCGATTAGATATAGAAGTATAGAACTAAGTTACTCGTCTCATCCTTCTCCGACTCTATTGAACTTGAGTGAGATTTGCCAAGTTTGTTTATTTCTCTGTAGTAGTGGGATTTTATGTGATGTACTTCATCGATCTATTTCAGAAAAGTATCTATATTTCATTTGTGTAAATGGCAATACAACTACATTGCTTTATCAAAATTATTATATTCACAAGTTATAATATATACAAGTTGAGTGTATATGTGGCTCAAGGTTGTTTTAATGGTCATTTAATTCACTTAGTCAAAGGAAACTTACTTATTGTTATTAACTTTAATCTGTAAGATCCATGTCAATTTATTTATTTTTTCTTTTTTCATCATATTTAATGCATATTATGATTGGGTTAATTAATTTGTGATTTTTTATAAAGTCTGTTAAAGTTATTATATTTGGTAATTATTTATTTATTTTTGAGATAGAATCAAATTAGAATTCAGAATAAGTTTCGTAGTTGGAGAGTTCGAGTCTAATATGTTTTTCTTTTTCTAAGTTATCTTTTTTAGCATAAATACGTAGGCAACTAGGCGGGATTATGTATCTTAATGTGGTTGTTTTTGGCTTAATATAAAGAACAGATGAGTCGTAGTGAGTTGCTACAAAATATTCAATTAATTTTCAACATATACATCTGTATGTTAATTATTATATAGATATATATGTTTGTGTGTGTCTGTATACAAAGTTAAATTAATTTGCAGCATTCTGATCCTGTTGAAGAAGATGAACTCTATTCACCTTACATCTTCTCTTTCTGGAGGTCTTTTTACCACTTGGATCAATGTATTTATGCACTCAAGCAAACTACTTGCATGCAATGGTAAGTTTTAGTATATATGTTTTTATCTTACTCTATGCGGTTCCGCAGTTCTAGTATGTGGAGTTTTCAACTCCATTAATTAATGATGCTATATACTTCCCTGTCGTTTTGTTCACATATATAGATGGTGTTCCTTTTCAGCAAATCAAACATTTAGGTTGGATAGTTTGTTCAAATATTGTTAGTACTGTATTCTCTTATGTACCTATAATTATTAATTTGTTTATGGCTTACATTAATGCATTGATCAAAATGTAATATATGTTTCTTGCCTCTCTTATCAATATGCTTCTCATGTTTATAGATTAATTAATCTACAAATTGATTGCCTTTCCTTATGTATAGTAGTTAAATTAACAAAAAATAAAAAATAAAAAAAAAATTGTATGAGATCTGTTTTCGATATTATGTTTGAAAGAGATCTGCCACATCATCTTTAAACATCAAAGTTAATTACAAATGCTAAAATAGTGTAGTGGCTCTTGGAAGAAACCTGGGGCTGGGGGGATATCAGTATATCACAGTTTAAATTGAGATTGATGATCTATATATGTGGCTCTAGAAAGCTGTTTCTGAGTGTTTGTCAGCTTTCAACGTGCTACAAAAATGTATTATTTTTATGTTATACAATTTAGAGGTAAGGGTTCAAACTTTAGTGCCTTTTTAATATTCAAGTTGAAGTAAATTAAAACAATAACATAATATAGGCTTTAAGCTGAAGAGATTTAAAACCATACAAAATATATATTATAGCATAAAAATAGTACACTAATGTTTGAACCCTTGTACTTTGTAATTGCTATTCTACCCACTTTGTACTTGCCATTCTACCATGTAGTCTTGAGATTAGACCTAGATGCCCAGAAGCATTAACATCTTCTTATTAGACATGTAAATCTTTATAATTTAATAGGGGGCATATGCAGTTTTTTCCTGAAATATAATTAAATAGGGGTAGTTGCTTGACATGCAGCTTAAATTACTTTTATTCATGGTATCCACTAACCATAGTGACAACCAAGTTCGTAACTGGCGATATAGATTTAAACTGTTGTCAATGGTTTATTATACTAAAAGCCTTAATGACGGTTTAAAATTAAGGGTTGATGTCATACATGTCAAATTAAGTCAACAATATTTTAATAACCAACTGACTGTTCCCAATAACGGTTGATGTCATACATATATTTTCAACTGATTTTAGCTCATAAGCTAGCTAGCTAGCTAGTTATTTTATTGTATGTGTACTTGTTTTAATGCTTCCAAAAGAACTTATTTACCTCTTTAGACCAAGTGATACTTGTTGAAATTAACCCAAATAGGGTTGTCTTTGGATATAGGGTTTTGTCATGAAAATTAATCTTTTCTGGATTAATTTGGATTTACATATTAATGAACTTGATAATTCCTATGTTTCACAAAATCGTATGCGTCCAAGGGTTTTACAATTCTTGTGCATTGAAACATAAAGGTCTGAAGTTGATTTGATCGTCATCATGGAGTCGTGATTTTCACTATATCTTGGTATCAAATGGCAAAGTGATATGTAGCCCATTATAAATGCACCTGAGTTTGCAAGCTTAATTTGTTGTCAACGTTGCAACCCAGCTGGTACAAGCTCCTGGTTCACAGTAGTTTCCTATGAAACCATTGATTGAGAAAATGGCTTATTAATGTTTATTTCTATGCAATTTGTTCATTTAACTTTGTTTGTTTCAATCTGCTAGGCACCATAATTGCAGCAGGACATGCTAGCTTATAAGCGTCTTTCCATGTTACCACTGATTTCTTCGCACATAGTAGGCTAATTTGAAGACCAAGATTCAAGTAGAGGTGCCAGCTTTGTGATTTCTGTTGACAAGTGCCGGGAATATATAGCGTGATATGATGGCGATGGTTTGAAAGAGAACTAGTGCACGTGTGGCTAGTAGCGGGCGATACACAATACATATAATTTTTTCTTGCATAAAATCGTGAATATTAGTGTTTCTGACCGGAACAACTGTGGGGGCGGTTGCCCCCTTTGGTCTCTTCAATGCTTCGCCCATGCGTGTGGCGCTATGTGGTATATGAAGATGATGTGGTATGTAAGAGATAGGTAGGTTGATGGAGTACTGGTGGGACAGATGAGTCATGGTCAATGGTTCCTGGTGAAAGATTCTCTATACATTGTTTTACATCTACTTACATATCAGTATGTTTAAAGAGGGAGTCACTATTGCCTGAAAATTATGATGACGGACGTTTTTTTGTCGGCGAAGGGACAATAATATATAGCGACTACATTTGCCACCTATTGTCACAAAGCAATGTCGGCGACATATCGTCAACGATCTGACTCATGGGCGTTTTTACCAAGTGGTGACTGGTGAGTTTTATCCTTGATTGACGTTTCTGAGTGAGTCAAGCCTAGAGCGTCAAATTCAGTATTGTTGGTTGCAATCCTGTTTCAAGAAGGCTCACTCAGGTATTGAAGATTTGGGGTAATTATTAACACCGTTTAAAAAAAAGGTAATGCATCCATTGTTGATCATAGACGGATCCGCATCGGATAAGAAGACCGGAAACAATGAGAGTATCGTTGAGAGATTATCGCGTAATTTAGATTCGAATGACATTCTTTGGAGACTTTTTTGTGATATGTCTGTCATGGGAACCGTTTTCCGTATTTTCAGACGTAAATATTGATAGTTTGAATCAGTACATATATAAAAATTGATTCCTTCCGCTGTTTAAATAAAAAGACATTGTTATGGTTTCCGGTTGAGTAATGTGTCTACTTCATAAGTTCTGGGACTGTTATAGTCAACTTCTATAGTTCAAAGTTTCAATTTGAACAAGAAACTAACTTCTAGTTTAAGTTCGACACAATACCAAAGATGATGTACGCTTTTTCCAAAAAAAGCTTCTTGTGTAAGTTAGACATAACATTGAAGAGGTTGTACACTTGTCGTCTACAACTCGCTTTCCCAAATGACAGGTGCTAATTAGCATGTTTTTGAAAGAAAAAAAAATAACTAAAAATGTTTTTTTTCTTTTACTGTTAAAAAAATGTTTTTTTAGTTAAAAATTATAGCGATATTATATGTTTATTAAAGACAAAAATTTGATTGGTTTTAAGGTGCAATTTATAAAAAAGATAATATAAAAGTTTTTTAGTTTAAAAAAGTTGTGTTATGTTTATTGAAAAAAATAATATTTACTAAATTGCCCTTATGTTTACTCATACACATATATATACACATAACCATGTACAAAATAATAGATTAACCGAACTGATACTGATTATTAATCGAAATCAAAACCGATAATTAACCGATTATTCTCTAACCGATTACGGTTAGAGAATAACCGTAGGTTAGAGATCGATCATAGATTTTTGTCCTGAAAATCGATTTGGGATCGATTATTTAAAACCGATTATAAGAATCGATCATTAATTGATTAATCGGTTAGTAAAAAAAGAGCGACCAATTTAATAAATCCTAATTGTTCCAGGCCCAATTGCATATTTATCCTAATTGTTCCAGGCCCAAAAAAACCCCCAAATCGATTTTGAGTCAACCTAACCCCCAATCATCTTCATATTCGTAAGACCGTAACTTACGATTCTGCTTTGCGCTCACTCAACGATTAAAAAAAAAACCCCTAACCACCAAGGCCCCAAACAATTCTGCTATGCTGTCACTCACTTCGTAAGTCGACTTCATCTCCTTCTCCTATGATCTCAGACTCTCATTCGACTTCAACAATGTCAACCCTAGTACCCCTACCGGTTCATCCGCAAGTGTAGCCCCACTCACTGTTTTGAGAGTGAAACCAGCCAACCGATTGAAAGAAGTATTTAGCCTCTTTGATTTGTGTGATATGTCAAATGGGAAAGAAATGGTTCGTTGTCACGGTTGTAACAAGTTCTTGGCATTGACCGATTATAATCGGTTAAGATTTAATAATCGATTCGGTTTTAACCGAAATCGATCAGACAGGTTAGAGTTTTTTTTCCTAGTAATTGATTACAACCCGATTCGATTAACCGGTCATCAATTAATTTCGGTTATTTTCCACTAGTAGATCGATTAATTTCCTAACCGGTTAACCGACGGTTAACCGGTTTGTACATGGCTATATACACATGTGTAGTTAAGAGGAAAGAGGTAGAGGTGCACGAATATACCGGTTACCTGAATTTAATCGGTTCAATAACTGAAACGAATCGGTGCATAAAATTAAACATTTTTATTTTTAGTTCTAGTATGGTTTTAATAAATTAAAAAATAATACTAATATACGATCCAGATGTTACTTGTACATAATCTAGACGATAGGGCATATTTAACTTGAATGTTACACTCAAAATTTTAAGGAAGTAAAATTACATTCTATATTTATAAAGTTAATTCATATTTGAGTCATCTTTGATAGGTCTAAATAGGTTAGTATCAATTCTTATTTTTTTATCTATCTAGAGCTTGAGATTTATATTTTTGAATCATTTGAGTCCTTTTAACTACCAAAATCTTTTTTCCTGATAACCTTCTTTTTAAAATACCAAAATACTTTAAAGAACTCAAATGGTTAATCTGGTATAACTTTATTTATTATTAATAATAATATTACTAGTTTTTTATTCCCATGAAGAAAAAACAAACTTTTTGTAAAAAATTGTTATAAAAAACGTATTAAGAAAAAAGCTAACTATTTAAAAAAATGAAAGATTTTATAAAAGACTTTTTATTTGCATATTTAAAAGGTGTTATATGAAATAATTAACGAAAAATAACAAACTGATACAAAGAAAATAAAAATAAAAAATTCCTTTGTTTAAAACATATAAAAAAATGTTTTCCTTTGATATATATACTTATACTAGTTTTTTATTCCCGTATGTTGCACGGAGTTTTGAATATATTTATTACGTATAAAAACAAATATAATAAACCTTAATATAAAATTTTAGTATTTGACCGTTAAAAAAATAGTATTTGAATAATACTTATTAAAAGTTTTTAAAAAATAAACCTTAATATGAATATTTAGTAGATATATGTGTTATTAAATATGTTATTTAAAATAACTACTACTTACTGCGTTAGTAAAAAATAATTAGCTTTGAATATATTTGGAACGTATACAAACCAATAGAATTTATTTAAATGGTTAGTTTTAAGATATCTGTTAATAAAAATAATATAATCCTTAATATAATACGAAAATTTAGTATTTGGATAATTACTAACCTAAATATAAAAAATTTGTATCTGAATAATTACTTATTAAAAGTTTAAACAAAATAAACATGAATATGAAAATTTAGTATTTGGATTAAACCTTATTAAAATATTTAACTTAATACAAAAATTTGAGGTGATGACAAGTGTTATTATTTTTTCTAATTAAAGTACTACCAAATTTTTTGTTTATTATATAGTATAGATAGATAGATATATAGTAGTGGAGTTGGTTAAAATAAGAAGTATATTTTGCATAAGATAAGTGTATGATTTTTTTGATATTAATGCATGATGTTATCTTCTAATTATATTTTTTGTAACATATTACAATCTTAAAACAGAAAACATTGTTTTTTGGATTCAAAACACCAACAAACACCATTTATTAAGAATTGTTCAAAGGGCATTGTGTTAGGATATTGATACATTGTGTTATCAACTTATCATTTAGCTTTAATTTGGTAAACATGACCTAAATTGAAAAAAAAAACATGTATATTGTCATATATCTACCAAATATAAAATTGGTTTTATTTAATAGGAGTGCGTCATGTAGGAGAGAGAAAAAAATATGATTGAAGTAGAATTTTAAAGAATTTTAAGATGGAGTGGTAGATGTAAAAGTGGAAGTGGACCCACAATCAAACACACAAAATCAAGTAACCAACAGCAAGAAGTAGCCACAAGAAGTAGAATTTTATCGTTTGCCGCTGAAGCTTCTTGAGTGGCGGCAGTGAAACCGAAGTAGCCGGTGCCTCCGTGGAGAATGCCGATCTCCACTCTGCCCGGCCTAACACACCATACACTTCTGACGAAAAAATACTTCTTATTTTAACTTAACCCGTAGTAGTACATAAAAAATTAACCTTGTTAGTTTAGAAAGAGATGCAATTGCAAAAAAATAAATAAATAAATAAATTTGATACGCATACTTGGCTTTTCTTGATGAGAATTAAGCCTGACGCATGCATTCATAAAAGTATGTTTGTGATCGGGTTACTATTACAATGGGAACCAACCTTAACTAGATTGAGGTGTTACAATAGCAATATGATAACAATTGTAAGCGATTTTTAAAAGATTTCACATGTTAGATTAAGTAAAACGTCATATCATTCACCATGGTAAGTGACACCAGTATTAGGTTAATCACAATACCTACCTTTCACATTTCACTCATTTTATTTACTTTTTTGTTAACTCACCGCCACATTATTACCTTTCACTCCCCCCACCTTTCACCTATTTCACTCCCAATACCCACCGACCTTTCACTTATTTCACTTTATCTTTATTATTATTTTAATTCATTTAAATTAATTAAAAATAACAAAATGATTATGGGAGAGAGGTTTGGAGAGAGGGGCCCACAAAACCCCTTCACCAAAACCCGTTCACCGAGATGCTTTGCTGCGGGGGACGGTAACCGAGAGGACCTCCACCGAGACCACCGAACATGACGTCCAATACCCTCACCGAGCTCCACCACGCCTTTAAGTTCATGTCACCACCTCCACCGAGATCTCGGTGGAGGTATTGAGATTAACCTTAGATCTCAAGGCATGAAAACTAAGGGCTGAGACCGGAGAGTGAAGACCAGAAGTACAAATCAGCATGCGGACGTGGGCATTCTTTCACGTCGGGGAACACTGCACCACATCTACAGTGAAACTTTTGTCAGAGAATTGGGTGGGGTCAACTAGAGGTCATACTAACCTTATACAAAGAATCTATCTGGTTTACATTAATTATCCTGCAGTTCGCTGTTCTCGGCTAAATCCAGTTCGGTGACCAAAACCAAATACCATTATAATCCTAAACTGATGACTGGCCAGTGGTCTTCTTTTCAGTTTTAGCGTCCTGGGCCCCTCAAGACTTCATGTTCAAGCTCAAAAATTGCTACATACTAACAGTATTCTGGTTATAAGGCTTACATCCAATAACTAAATTAAGTTATATAGTCACTAACATTCTGTTATAACGCCATTTTACAGATTTGTTGAAAGAGCACCAGCAGCAAAAAGAAGATTCCTTCGCGAAAACTGTCAAAAAAAATCAACAATCGCTTTTTAGCACGCAACTTCATTGAATTTTTCTTGATCAAGACCAACTAAAAGTTTGATTGCGTGTGAAGTGCTTACCCTTAAAGAATAAACTGGAGTAGATTTGGTGGGCAGAGTCTTCAGTGATCTCAGTCTGTTTGGGGTTCCACTTTTACTAAGTAACCAAAAACAGAGAAATGGATTATAGAAATGAAAAATAAAAAAGAACAAAAGTGAAATAAGTAATATGAGATCTTACTTTTCCTCAGATTTTGGCGGCTTTACACTTGAGTTTACGTCCCATAATTTGACAGTTGAATCGGCCGAACCAGATGCAAGAAGCGATCCCTCACAGCTGAAAACATTACGTCAGATTTTTTGTTTAGCAGAGCACCTTTAGACTGTTGGGATATTTTTTTTCACCCAGACATGGTAAACAGATTAACAAGGGAAGTTTACCTGAAAGCCAGGGACCAAACACAGGATGTATGGCCCACGAGAGGAGTGATACAACGACCGTTAGAAACATCCCACATCATTATAGTACCATCTTCATCACCAGACGCCAGGTATCTACCATCAGGCGACATGGCCAGACATAAGATCGAACTCCTATGACCAATGAAAATCCTCATGCAATTTCCCGTTAAAACATCCCACATACGAATTGTTTTGTCACTGGATCCAGTCGCTAAGTAATTGCAGTTCACATGCCATTGTACACACTGCCCACAAAAATCCACATTATAACCCTTTTTAAAAGATTAAAAAAATTATAATTAGAAGTAATGATACAGATTATTATTACTAATACTCACATCAACATCAGATAGATGTCCAGCCAGTATCCTTAAAGGTTGTACTCTATCCATTGACCAGACCCTTGCTGTTCTGTCATGAGAGGCACTCGCAAAATAATGTCCAACCGGACTAAACTGCATATGCAGAAAGAAGTTAGCAAAAAGTTGAATCTAATAGGTCAAGGATTAATGGTTCCTACCTGAACATCCCATACAGGATAATTGTGACCCTTGTAGCAAACAATGTTTGCATTGAATTTTGTGCTCCATAATCGTACTGCAGTAGATCATATACTATTTTATATAATTGCATATTAACTGGGGCAAATAATATATTATAGGCTTTATTATATAATATACTTGTTGAATCTGATGAAGATGATAGAAGAAAATCCCCCCAAGGACTAAATGAAGCTGAATAAACAGGTCCGGAATGACCCTGATACAAAGTGTAAGCTCTTTTTCCACTATTTGATCCAAGTGTGTTTTCATTAAGACCTGAATCGTTTTCACCCTGAATAATAGCTGGCATCACCAAGTTTTAACTTTTAACAACCGACATTTTGTCATACATCAAGAATGGCCTCCATTATTCCAAAATTTAAAAATTAATAAATGTAAAAAGTAGAACGACTTACAACTGCCCATACGCCCAAGTTTTGCAACATCCCACACCTGGCGTCAAATGTTAGCTTTAGAACTCAGAAAATATAATATATAAGCTACATTTGCATCGCAAAACAACATTAGCTATAAAACACCTTAAGTGATGAGTCTGAGAATCCACCAGCAACCAATGATCCATCATGGGATATTGATGAACAATTTAATCTGAAGGAAGTAGATAAAGATCAAACACTTATAGCTCAAAGCAGGCCTACAAATAAATAACAAAATGGAATTTCGCAAGAGGACACATAATTAGATACATACCCGTTATGTGTGTTAACGAATGTGTAGAAACAAACTGATGGCAGTGTCGAATTACTCAATTGTACACGATTACGAAGGTCTTCAAGTATGGAATTCTCAACGTCTGTTGGTCTGGGATAAAAGAGAACAAAAATTGAAGAAAAAAGAAGCGCGGACGCTGTTCTTGCTAACAATTCATACATAAAACTTAAAAAAAAAACATACATAGTTGGCAAAGTAAGCTCCGGTTTGACGCGTGGAGCTGCTGCTGCCTTGTCACCCTCCCCTCTAGCACCTTTACCTGCTGCGCCACCAACTTTGTCCTTCTTTAACTTCTTGAGGGGCCCACCTTGCTTTCCACCCTCTGCTGATTTTTTCTGAACATTAAACACATACAAGAAGGCACATGGATGCTTATTGTGCTCATTTCTAATCTAGAAAATGGGGAAAAAAAATGCTAAAATGCATACAGATTACCTTATTCTCATCCAACTCCCCTTCTTTGGCATCTCCTTCTGCCTTCTCTGAATCTGAGAGCAAGCCCCCAGTCTTATCAAGCCGATCTTCTAATGAATCTTCTAGTAACTGTAAAACTTTTTAGCGTCAACAAGAATATTTTTAAGAGCTTAAAACCCTAAGAACAATACTCATTTAATTGTATTATACTATTATGTCATAGTATGTGTAGATTAACTAACCCCCCAATGTATTTCTTTCTGATTTATTAGGTTAGCAGCATCTTGACCACTCCCAACAAGTGAAAAGGCTTCAGCATCATCAGAAATTGAGCTAGGCTGTCCAGGAGAAACTTCCATGACAGAAATAAGTCTGATTAGAAAATGGGCTAGATTTTAGAATGGAAAAATAAGTAAATGTCAATCGGTAATAAGAAATTACCTTGAAAATTAATATGCTCGTTGATAATACCAAGCATCGTAATAGATTGTGTCTTGTGTAGATATTGTAGAAGAAGCTCATAAGAATACTGAACAAGAATAATAGATTAAAAACTAACTATTTAGCTTATGTTTGAAAGGTCCATATGATATATTTGCCAAATATATTAACATCTATAACCTGACATATCTTTATATTCACTTTGCTCTGTCTTAGAGAATGAGCAAACTCCATCTCCTGCATATTTATAAAAGAGCGTATTCAGACATAAACAAGGTGTCTAACGTAGTTTAGAGGTTTAGGGTATTAAGTAATTAACCTCCAAATGAGACGGAGAAAGAACACCTTCTAATTTTTTGAGATCACGTGAATGCATCATCTCATGATCTTCACAGAAGGTACTGAAAAATGTTCTGGCTAAAAATCCAGCCATTTTTTTAGAAATAAAAATGAGAATATCAATTAAACTGATGACTGTTTATATGTTGTACATTCAAGATATAATATGTCTTACCTTCTTGAAGATGACTTTTTGCTATTAGATCCATGAAACAATGTATAAATACAGGATACAGAACACGAAGCAATTCATGCTGCATTTGTTAACAGGTAAATAAAGTTAATATATATAAAACATATATACTAGATAGAGAACATGAAGCAAATAGGTATACAGGCACCTTGTACAGATCTAGTGAGCTATAAGTCCAAGATCTCAACTTGCTGTATCCATCATGATACATTGCAGGGATGTTTTCAGGCCTGAGATTTGCCGCAAAATCATTATGAATTTTTCTGTTTGCAAAGTGCTAAGTTTTACAAGGAATTAGAAATGCAGCTATTCAGAGAAAATTGGAGAACCAAAAAATAACAACGTTTAATTTATTATTTGTGCATGTAAAAATATCTACATATTGAGATGATTATTAGTGAAATTAAAATAAAAAAATAAACTCCACCAACTAATGGAATTCCACAAAATGATGGCCATGGTGATAATAGTGCAATTAATAATTATACTAGTGCTTATACTTATTAATACTGGTAACTTCAAATGAAAACAAAAACAGATAATACCAGTAACTTAGAAATGTCTTTTTTTTCCAAAAATCACCACATCTACATTTTGTTTGCTAATCAAATCTAGTGCTTTTAACGCAAAATCATCAAAATTATTCTATTTATATTCCTTGGTGTATGGGAGTACTTGCTAGAGAGTGAAACAAGCTGGGAACATGTAGATGACCTTCAATTTTGCATTGTAATCGGTCACTTTTTAAAAGAAAACAAAATCCAAATCAGTTTGGAAGCAGAAAAGGAACACATATGCATCAAATCAGTGTTCAGTTTAACTTGGAATGAGCTGAATAATAGAAAATTTAGACTGGACAAGAAATTGAATCAAACTTTTGAGATCCTTTAAGCTCGAAATAAGATTATGTACAATAAATAATAATAACAAGTAATTAATTAATAGCCAGGAACAATGTGAAGAGAGAGTGAAGAAAGTACTGAGAGAATGTGAGGATTTGTTTAGTAAGATCTGTGTCTGACATGGAAGCATCTGTAGCATTCTTGTTGTTCTTGTTTTGCTGTTCTTGTTGAAAAATCTGCTCAGTTTGTGTAAATCCCTTTCTCTTCAAATACATAAATACAGCTTTATCTAACTCTTCTTCCATCTCTGTTTTCTTCAGGTGTCTTTTACTGAAAAATAAAACAGGTAGGCATCATTAATGAATCAAATCCAAACTTGTGTCCAAATAAACTCAAATCAGTACAGATAAGAGTAATACTAAACTTAAACAAATGTGACATTATGTCTTAACTAATATTAAACACAATTCATCAGACGTCGTTAATATCAGATTTCAAAACAGTCACTTAATCCCTAAAAGTCCTGTTATACATAATAGAAACTAACAACACTAGTATTCAGGTCATAAATGTAATATTATGGTTCTAGAATTTAGGGTATAAATACATACACATGCAAACAAATCCATCAACTGCTACTATCAGATTTTAAAATTTACTAGGAAATAAACAGCCACTACAACCATTCAAAAGCTATGATCTCAAATTCTCGGTTTATAATATCAGAAAAACACACATTCATACAAGAAAGTAACATGAAGAAACAAGATTGCGTCCAGACGGCATAATTCCTGCAATCTTCCTTCTTATGGCTCAAATACAAAGTTATATTGATGGCTGAATTTGTAGTTGAGAACTGGGACTTATTTCAACTTAGAGAGAACTGCGGATGGTGCAATCGTGAGGATAACTAATTGAGTATATGTCACTTCAAAACTGAAACTTATAAACAACTAACAAAGATCACAAACCAACAAATTAGGCTCCCAACTGAAAATACACATGCATAAGCAGAATGAGAGAAACCCTTAAACCTAAGTAACTAAGTTTACAATCCCTTTGATCTTCCTAGTTTGGGTGCCAAAACAAAAATGTTGGGGGAGCTATAGAGCGTGAGCAACAGAGACCTGATATAGATTTAGTTCAGAGCGGTTGAATTGGGGGAGATAAAATTAGCTTGGACCTAAAAGTCTAAAACAGCAGACTGCAAAATTTGCACCGTTTTAGTTTTGGACATAAAATCTCGAACTCAGATTTTGTAAGAGTGGAAACTATATAGCAGGCATTCAATATTTATCATCAATCATTCTGTCTACTTTGAAACCTAACATTAACGAAAAAAATACAAGAAAAAAAAAGCCCTAAATTTCATCTGCTATTGAAAGTGAGAATCGGAGAAGGGATATACCAGTGACTGCTGATTGGCCGAGGCAGGGAAGCAGCTGCGGAGTAGTCGGCGACCGGCGACGGTAGTCGGAGGAGCGGGAGGCTTAACCGGTGACCGATTCTAGTAAAATCGTCTGTGGTAGTCGGTGTGTGAGGGTGGGCAGATTGATTATTTGAAAACCATATCGGGCTTCAATTTTATTTTTACATGATGGCCCGGTTCTGGAGTTATGGGTCAAATTTATATATTTTTGTATGAAAAAAGGTTTTTTATTGGACCGAACCGGTTTGGGTTTGACATTTCATACTAGCAATCGGTTTAACCGGTTTTTATCGTTGGTAAAACAAATAGTTGGCGTTTGAAGTTGTTTTTGAACAATTTCTTAATCACTTAAATTAGGGTTTTCTTATCTATACGAATCTTCAAGTTCATTTAATTCGTCGTCTTTTGTGTCTTTATCTTGACAGCTTTCATGGAAACTCTCTATTAGGTATCGATCGGAGCAGCGCACAACATAATACACTATCGTGTATCCAACACGTACACAAAAGCAATGAAAAACATGAGAATTTATGTGGTTTGGACTTGGAGTGAATCTTACGTTTGACTGTGAGAAATACCACTCTGGTCTCTTGTTTCAGAGAAGCGATAACATTAGCTTGCTAGGAGGCTGTAGAGAGCTATAGGCATCAAGGAGGCTCGTTGGGTATAATTTTCCAAGTTTGAGATACAAGTCTATTATGCATGCATTGAGTTATTTCTATAATTATAAACTTTCCCTTACGGGTCTTTGAACGAGACCACCTTAGTGCCCAAGATGGTCATTTTGAGTGAGGTTTAGTAAGAAATAGATACTCGTATGTATCTATACGTTTCTGTCGGTTAAAATTGCTAAAAATGTCAAAATTACTATTTTAGGAAAGTTTCGGGTTTGGGGTTTTTGATCCAGAAATGGTCATAGATGGCTTCTGAAAACTCATTTTAGACTCTGGTAATGAATTGGTAAAAACCCGAAAGACATAACATACCAAAACACAAAAATAACAAAACTGCACTAAAGGACAAATTAGTCCGGACGATACGCAAACAACATGGGACTGTCCTATCGTGTACCACTATGGCCATGTCCCTCAGACGTTTCTTGTCCTCGGCGCGTACTGCGAACACTTATAAATTAGTTTCTTACGATAGCGAGGGCCACATGACTCATGTGCATCTTTTGTCTGTTGCGTTATGCGATACTCTTATTGTTATTCTGTCGCGGTGACAGGTTTGAAAAACAGGAATATTATCTTCTTTTATATGCATTTCTTGCCCAATCGATCAGACCAGGATCTATTATAGGTTGGAAGTGGGGGTTGTATGATATGTTTGTGGTGTTTATCCCACCAGTTTGCTCCGAGGATATCTCCCGGTATCGTATTGTTATATTCGTTGATTTTTTAGCAATGTGCATTGTCTTTCTTGGATCAAACTTTGTATACATTGTATAAGTTAGGTTCTGGACACATATATTAATTACGTTAGTATAATAACTAGGTTGATAGTATGTGATTGGCTGGTGTCTCACGCGATCCTATCCTGATGACCTTTTATGTCGAATATCTATGAGTCCGTTAGATCCCCTTACCTTTATTTAAATGCTTTGGGGTTGTATATGGAACTTTATAAATGTTTTAATATAATACATGGGTTGTTGATGTACGTGTTATATCAGTTATGAATTGCTTTGTTGTTATATATTGGGAGTCTCTCATATGCTAATGGGTCATTTAAGTATGTGATATACCACAAGGCATGTATTTACATCTTCACAACTATTTGGAAGTAGACCGGGTGTCTCATACCCACCAGATTCTCTAGTATTGGGTTATTGGAGTAGGTACGGCGTATATATTTGTAACATGAAGGGGTTGCACAACTACACGCATCGCGCACTCTGGATTGTTGGTTGACCTTAGCAGGGGCGGAACTAGAAAAGTTTTTGAGGGGGTCCACAATTTTTTTTACGGAGTCACTAGTTTTAGTTGTTTCAGTTTCATATAAACGTACATAAAGAAATTTGGTCTATTACTTACTAAATAGTTTTTAATGCAGACGCGCGTTGCGACACGATATTGCGAGTAAAGAAAAAAATAACTGGTTAGAAAAACTCTACATAGTTTGATAAAAAAAATCTATACCGTAACATTGACAACGATATAATAGTAAAAAAATAATAGTAAATGGCTAGAAATGAAGAGAAAATAAAAAATAACGCGTGAAAAAAAAATAATATGACAAAATGTTTGTGTATTAAAAAAAGTCTATAGTTTTATATATTGTAATATTTCATTATAAAAGGGGTCTAGAATTAATGTACTTAAAAAAATTGGGTTTATAATAAAAGTAAATCAAAAAGAGGTGGAAAATAAAGTATTCTCATTACTCTTCTCATTTATAGCATTAAAATTAATAAGGAAAACTACATTAAAGTTAATAAGGAAAACTAGGAAAAAAAAATGTTGAGGACAAGATTTGAACTTGCACCCTTTAAGAATACAAGAAGGGATCTTACCACTAGGCTAGTTGCTTGTTTTTTTCTTTTCACAAACTAAGTATTTATTAACTCCTCTTCACAAACTTTTTTTTATAAAAAAACGTTCACATAATTTTTCACTTTACGTACGAGGTTGAGGGGGTCCACGGGGACCCCCTGGGCCTAATAAGGGTCCGCCTCTGGACCTTAGGCAGGACTTAATATTCATGACAGGCACACATATTTTAAAATTGTTTTGATACATGAGTCATTGGCTATGGCTCACCAACAACTTTTGTTGTTGACATGTTTTGGTTCATATTGCAGGTAGGTAATTGGAACAGATGATGGTCATACTTGAGGGCCAGACGGTTGTTGATTGTATTGGTCTTATAAAATAAAACTTATGTTGTATTTTGAATAGATGGTGTTATGACTACATCCTCGTTGATATATTGTTTCCCTTTGCTTATCCAGTCTTAGGGTCTATATGGGACCTTCCGACCCATGTGTGTCCGTTAGGTGGTGCATCATTTGCAAGCCGATACGACCGGCCCCGTGGTGTCATTGGTGGGTCGGGTTTCCTTTATGTCTATTTTGTTATTTGTGGTTTAACTGTCGCTTCCGCGATATCTGATACGGGCAACCGGTCACACATCTCCCCCGCACCTGACCGGAGGGTGCGGTGAGGGTGTGACATCCACGCCGTGTAGTTAGGAGCGGTTTTGTCGGGTATTTTGGTAGTGTTGTCGATAAGCCCAACTTTGTTCTTAGCGAACAAAAAGTTAAGAATCACTTGTGATCAATCAGTGTAATTACTGTTGGTGAGATTGTCATTAACATGGAGTTGCTTTGGGTAGTTAGATGGGTTTATGTAGAGCGGTGAGCTCGCATCTAGAACACCTTCATTCTTCTCGTTTGTTTTATCGTCGGCCATCCTGCTAGAGAGTCAGCGTCGATTAGGGTTAGAGGTTCTTGGCTATCTGGCATTGATACCATCATAAAATCGATGGTGCGAGCCCTTTGATTAATTTGAATAAGATTTTACAACTCGCGTGTTGTTGCGGGTATAAGCGGGTACACAAAACAGTTGAATTGCTACAAAGTTACGTAAAAACAAAATAGAAAAACATCTAACGAACAAAACGATTCAAACAAAAAAGTTTGTTACACCAACAAAATACACACCACATTGTCAAACTCATTTGTAAAAAATAGAAAAAAAAACTTTAGTCAAAAGCAAAATAAAAAACAAAAATAAAAATATATGTATATAAAATATAACTTCCAATAAAATATTTAACTTTATCCTAGCTACTTCTAATAAAATATTCAATTTTATTTAACTAAAGTTATATTTTATTTACAAGGATAATGATTCGTGAATAACTTAGAAAGAACAGGAAGAAACAGTGAGGATAAATTCTATGAATGGTAATGATGTCAAATAAAAGGAAAAGATGGAGGAGGATATCTCGTTTTCAATGGTTGAGTTTTCACTTTTCATTTTTGTTTTTTTATCTTATATTTTAAAAATATAACTATTTTATATATACATGTTATCCTCACATGAGTTTTTTCTTTTTTGTTCTTACACTTCAAAGATATAACTATTATATATATAAGTGTTATCTTCACGGTAACACACGGGTAGTGTAGAAACTTGGGTCTTCGGCCGAACGGGATGTTGGGCGGGACGGTCTGGCCCTCGGACTTAAGTTCATGGGAGAGTTGGTGACACGCCTGCGCTCCGGTAGACTGACCTTTGCTTTGGTACTTGTCACCAGGAAGAGTTAGAGCATGTGAGAGAGATTTTTCCTCCGGCTCAGACTGAGACTGACATTTGCATCATTGCTATCTCAGGTTTACCCTCGTAAGTATATAAGTGTGTGTGTGGTGTATTGTGGGAATCCTTCTTGACCGTGTGAGCCTAGTAGGATGTGAGGAATACCAGAGAATGTGTTACGTCCGAAGGTATTTAAGTGTTTCCCCGAGTGGTTGGGGAGAGGTATTTATAGTGTTCTGTATTTTGTCTTGTACGCCATTAATGCTTTGATCCCTAGCGGTATGGGCAAGCACACTAGGTGTGTAGCCTAGCATCTCCGTTATAAGAATGGGCGGCCAATGATTGGTAATCATAGGTTCATCAGTACTGCGTTTATGTCTTGACCGTGCAGTCCTTTGCTTGTGAAGGATTCGATGGGTTGATCCGGGTAGCCGGACCGAACCCATCATCAGTAGTATAATAAAGTTTTTATTATTTTTTAACACTTTATTTAGTTGTTGACCTACAAGCCTACAACCCACCTGGTACGTAGGAAGAGGGGATGAAAAACAGGAAAAACCACCAAAGAATCCGGATAACGTGAGCTGTTGAAATAAAAAACTTTTTGAGATAAAATTCAACCTCTTCTACTCTGTCTTGCCGCCCATTCGCCCACTCCATCCCCTCTTTCCACCAATTTTCCAATAAAAAAACACCACCTTCCTCCATCATAATAGATTCCACACCCCTATCTTTCATCATGCCACTCTGAGATAAATTAATTCATCTTCCATGGAGGAACAAAGGCACATACTCCCCGGAGGCAAATATGAGAAAGGGCGGCTCATCGGAACAGGCACTTTCGCGAAGGTTTACTACGGCCGGGAGCTCTCCACCGGCGACAGCGTCGCCATTAAAGTCATCAACAAGGATCAAATCAGAGATCAAGCCATGGTTGACCAGATCCAACGAGAGATCTCCGCCACTCGCCTCCTCCGCCACCCGAACATCGTCGAGCTTCGCGAGGTTTTAGCCACTAAATCTAAGATCTATTACGTTATGGAGTACGTCTCCGGCGGTGAGCTCTTCGCCAAGGTCGCCGGCGGCGGCCGTCTCAAGGAAGACGTCGCTCGTAAGTATTTCCAGCAGCTGATTAGCGCCGTTGATTTCTGCCATAGCCGCGGCGTTTCGCACCGTGATATCAAACCGGAAAACCTGCTTCTCAACGGAAACGACGATTTGAGGATCACGGATTTCGGATTCTCTGCTCTGCCGGAACAGAAGCGTTACGATGGACTTCTCCACACGCAGTGTGGCACTCCTGCTTACGTGGCACCCGAGGTGTTGAGGAGGAAGGGATACGACGGTGCGAAAGCCGATATATGGTCATGCGGCGTCGTTTTGTATGTCCTGTTAGCCGGATTTTTACCTTTTCAGGATGAAAACCTAATGAATCTGTACCGGAAAATCTTCAAGGCGGAGTATGAGTTTCCGCCGTGGTTCTCCGCGGAAACTCGGAAGCTGATCTCGAAGATATTAATGGCGGATCCGGAGCGGCGGATCTCGATTCAAGGAATAATGCGCGTGTCGTGGTACCGGAGAGGTCTCTGCCGGCAGAACTCGTTCCGATTGAAAAACGGACGAGTTTCATCGCCGGATCCGGCTGCCGGATCGATGAAAAAGTCAACGTCGTCGCCGGCGTTTTTCAACGCGTTTGAGCTGATTTCATCGATGTCATCTGGATTTGATCTCTCGACTTTGTTCGAGATCAAGGAGAAGAAGAAGGTGGCGTCGATATTCACGTCGAAGTTTTCCGCGGCGGCGATCGTGGAGCGGATAGAGGCGGCGGCCAGGGGATTGAGGTTTAGGGTTGAGAAGGAGGATGATTTCAAGGTGAGGATGGAGGCGACGGAGGAAGGGCGGAAAGGAGCGTTGGCGGTTACGGCGGAGGTGTTTGAGATGGCGACGGAGATGACGGTGGTTGAGTTTGCGAAGGATTCAGGGGATACATTGGAATACGAGAAGTTCTGTGAGGAAGACGTTAGACCGGCGTTGAAGGATATCGTTTGGACGTGGCAAGGGGATGACTGCGCTTCCAGCTGCGGCGGCGGAGGAGATGGTGACGCTACAGATAACTCTTAATTAATTATTTTTGTAAATTGTTTTGCTAATTAATTGCTGATCTATGACTCTCAACACAAAAAATATATATTTGAATGCCTTTTTCCTTAATAGTGACTTACAAATTTTGTACTTTTAACTTTGCATTGATTATTATAGGGATTGTTCTAAAAACTAAAAAGAACGTTAAAATTTTCCGTTTAAGGAGGTAACATGAGGTTTCAAACAAATGTTTAAAACTTGATTTAGTACTCTTGCATTGTCGGGTTTATAATGGGTACACAAATCGGTTGCATTGATATATAATGCTACGTAAACACAAAAAATACAAAAAAAAAAAACCATATAACAACGTTAACATTGGAAGTTAAACACTCCAAGTATATACCTAAATGCCCACTTGGTAGAGGCTTTGTCCTCTTAGTTGGAGGTCCTGGGTTCAAACCTAGGCAATGGGGTATTTGGTGTAAATTTGTAAATAAATATTAGCCGTTCAAAAAAAAAAAAAAAAAAAAAAATATACCTAAATGTTAGGTCAAAGAGTGTTTAATATCATTTATTAATAATCACGTAAAATGTTTGTAATTAACAAATTAAGTACGGACTTGAAGAATAATTATTTTTAGGAAAACTTGATTTTATTACTCCCAACTATTAATTATTAGTCAATATTAATCCTAACTACAACTAAGTTTTCACAAATAATTAAACAATATATGCAAGCCGGCGGTTTTCACAAATAATTAAAACAATATATGCAAGCCGGCGGTTACGAAATCGCAAACGAAGTTGGCCACTAGAAAGTTGCCATCAAAGGAGATAAAAAAGTCTTTAGGCATTCAAACCATAATAAGACGTCCGCAAATGTCACGATCTTTTTAGATATATGATACATGTACTGATGTACATATGTAGGCATGCATAAATTATTTGTTTCATTGATTTATTTTATTTTAATATTAGTAAGTTGGAGTTATTAGCCAAGTCAAATACTTAAGGTGAAAATCACCAAAATGACCCACTTTGACCAAGAAAAATCAGGAATGACCACCCAAAAGTATACTAACTCAAATGGCCCACCCAATAGAAACCAACCATTTGTCATCTTTCCACCAATCACAATCTGACATGTGTCATCAATCTAACAAGTAGGCTAAAGGTGGAGCCCACCACCAACCAGTAATTGTTTGACACATGGACAAAAAGTCAGAAATCTAGGCTTGTTACCCGAACCACTGCGAGCCTGCCACCTGTCCAGACTAAAGTTGCATTTTCCCAACCCCCCTACCTCCCCTAACTCCCCTACCTCCCCCTATATATATTTCTGATCGGCTTTCTCTCTCATCAATCTACACAATCCATATTAAGAGTCTAACACTCCTATTAACTTTCTCTTGTATAGATTACAACTAATTGTCAATGTGAGAGTAGCTCATTTGGTAGACAGTGACTTTGTCTTTTTAGTTGGAGGTTTTGGGTTTAAACCCAGACAACAGTGATGTATTTGATGTAAATAAATATTTGCTGTTAAAAAAAATAAACAAAACATTACAACTAATTATCTTTATTTATTGAATATTAATTGCAATCTGTAACGCTTGATACTGATTTTTTTATTATTATACAAATCATGTGCAATAATTAATGCTTGATCATGTCTTCTGTTGTATATATTTATAAAAAGCGTGTATCACATGAACCATTTTTTAACAACATAAAGAAATATATATGCGTATAATGTCAGCTAATAAGCAATCTTTCGTAGTTTAAATTCAAAACAAAAAATAATTGTATGAACGCAAACATAATAGTTCAAATATATATAGGGGGAGGTAGGGGAGGTAGGGGAGGTATGGGGTTGGGAAAATGCAACTTTAGTCTGGACAGGTGGCAGGCTCGCAGTGGTTCGGGTAACAAGCCTAGATTTCTGACTTTTTATCCATGTGTCAAACAATTACTGGTTGGTGGTGGGCTCCACCTTTAGCCTACTTGTCAGATTGATGACACATGTCAGATTGTGATTGGTGGAAAGATGACAAATGGTTGGTTTCTATTGGGTGGGTCATTTGAGTTAGTATACTTTTGGGTGGTCATTCCTGATTTTTCTTGGTCAAAGTGGGTCATTTTGGTGATTTTCCCAATACTTAACCTTAATAGGTATTTTATTACTCAGTTTTGTGGTCCAGTTCTATATTTTAGTTCTCATAAACTGATTATTTTATTTTAAATGATTCTAAATTTTATATAGAGTAAACAAACAATCTTAAAAAGTAAAAGTAATAATATATAAGCTTTATCAATCGATTATATATAAACGTAGCTACTGGGCTTTGTTCCAGTGGTATTTGGCTGTGATGGATGACTCGTTGATTGAGAGGTTGTGAGTTTGAGTCCTGATCTACCCGGTATTTATCACCCAGCCTTAAGTGGAGGTGGTTTTTATCCGGTAATTAGAGATTGGAGGCTTTGATCATCTAAACATCCGCTAGTGTACGGATAATTCCTATACACTCCTGGATATGGGTGTCCATTAGCCATTGGAGTTATCTGGATGATTAAACAATTAATTCGTCGAAAAGAAAACTATATATAAAATTATAAACGTCAAGAGGTCTATTCAGTTTTTGTATGTTTGATTTTAACATATTAAGATTTTATAGAAGAAAAATGAAAAGTGAAACATCCGTTAATCAGAAGGCATAAGTATGATTGGATAAATATTTATTATCTATATAAAAAAACGTGTGATCCTAAATATCAAGGGGCGACAATTGTATTTGGCCTTCTTTTGACCATCCATCCATTTGTGAATAAATAGAAACCACGAGTACAAGTTGACGGGGATTTAAGGTTTTATTCTGTTAGATACGAATATTAGGTTTATAATAAATACAACAGTTTTATTCTTTCGAAAATGTACGGTTACAAAGATATTTTGAGGAGAAAAACTATCTTAAAAAAAATTAACCCTATAAAAATAAATATAAATAATACACAACCAATTTAGATAAAATTTTTACACCAAAACTACATTTCTTCTCTATACTTCTCTACCTTTCTTCTACTAAGAAATAAGACGCAATGTTATATTCCACCGATAATTCATCAAGTAGTTTCGATTCTTCTAAAGCTGATGATTTCGAATTTCTTGCAAAGATTTCTGTCATCGCAACTGAACTTGAAGATACGGATCGTTCAAAAAAAAAGATTTGTGGATCTGATCTTGTAGAGACTTATAACCGACTAATGAGAGATTACTTTGTCGATGCGCCCGAGTACAATGACGAAATGTTTGATTGAGATTTCAGATGTCAAAGAGAGTGATTCTAAAAATTGTGTCGAACATAAACGAAAATTATGAATAGTTTCAAGAAGGGTTTGACGCGCGGATGAAGAATAGTTTTACATCGTTACAGAATTGCACATCGGCCATTCGTAAACTCGCGTACGGTAATGTTTCCGACGAATATGATAAACATTTAGCTAGAACTTTACGTGAATGCCTGGAATACTTTTGCAATGCTATGTATAAATTGTACCATAAAGAATTTCTGTGTGCGCCAACTAGCCATTACAGGGATGCTCGGTAGCATCGACTATACTCACTAGGTTTGAAGAAATTGTCCACAGCATTATCTAGGCCAATTTCATCGGCTGTTCACCAATACCCAACGATCATACTCGAAGCAGTGACATCATATGATTTATGGATTTGGCAATGGTACTTTCGTGTTGCCGGTTCATACAACGACATTAATGTTCTTAATCAGTCTCATTTGTTTACTAACGAGATGCATGTAATCACTCCATGGTATCCATTTCAGGTCAATGAACGTGAATACAAGCGAGAATATTACCTTACCGACATGATACACCCTTCTTGGTCTATTTTTGTAGAAGCTTTCCGTCACCCAGTCGACATCAAGAAAAAGAAATTCAAGAAGCTTCAAGAGTCGGCGAGAAAAGATGTAGAATGAACTTTTGATGTGTTAAAGTCTCAATGGGATATACTTAACCGATTGGCCCAATCAATGATGCACAACAAGATAGCCAGTCAAATGTACACTTGTTTGATATTGCACAATATAATCATACAAGATGAAGGGAGAAATATCACCGCTATACATGCAGGATCCCCCAACCAATCCCGTTGTCATTGATACTATAATTGAAATTTACAATCAAGTGATTGGTAAAATGTTACACTGTATTCATTATTTAGTTTTACAATTTAAATTTGCATATGTATTAACATAAGTTCAAATGTGATTCAGAGCTGTAAGATCATACAAATTTCTAACTTAGATATAATCTTACGGAACATATGGCCGCAAACTTGGACGTCCATTTAATGGACGAGGAGAACAAGTAGTTTTTTTTTTCATTGATGTTTGTTTCTATGTTTTTAGTTATGTTTAATTTATTAGTTTAATGTACTATTTATTGTTTATTTAAAGGAAATTATGTTTTTTTAATAGTATTTAAAAAATATAAATTGCTTCTTGGCTTTCACCCTCCACTTAGGCTTCACTTTAAGTTACTTTCATGTAGGGATGGCAATGAAACCCGAACCCGACGGGAAAACCCGAAACCCGACACATATGGGGCGGGTATGGGGTTGGGTAATCGGGAATGGGTCCGGGTATGGGATTACTTTTAAAATTTTTCATGGGTATGGGGCGGGTATGGGATTTGATGATATACCCGCTTACCCGTCCCGATTACCCGATAATATATACCCGCTATATTTTTCTTCATTTTATTTCTTTATTTTAAGTATATGTTGTATGATTTTATTTATCTATTTTTTTATTTTTATCTATAATACTAAGTTATTTGTAAAAAACATTGATTTACATAATTTTTAACTTATATATGTTTAGTTATTTGAGATATTTTATTATAATTGTGATAAATATAAATTAATAGTTAGCCGATGTATACCCGACGGGTATGCCCGAAACCCGCGGGTATGCCCGATACCCGATGGGTAAATACCCGCTAGATGTTGGAATTTTGGGAGAAAAACTAGTGAAAAATGGGTTTTTTCACTAAGTGTGAAAATGAGTTTTTCACCAACTTTGGACTAAAATAAAATACAGATAACATAGGTTGTTGCCTCTGTATTTAATGGGTTTGTGTAGTACGTTGTGAGGGCTTTCCAACGCATCAAACCACGTCCAAATCCGAGCTCGTATGAATGAGATATCGAAGCTCAAAGTTGAGGTCTCGCAACTAGTGAAGCTGCGAAAAATTAAAGAGAAAAATGCTAAGTATAGCATGTTAACTCATCCCACATTGGTTGGGGATTAAAACCAAAAGTGGTTTATAAGGTGGGAACCTTACCAACTATTGTTTCCTTTAGTAGGACACATCCCTTGGACCCTGAGGGGTGCGAAGCACCCCTAACTCGCACTCGCACTCGCACACGCGCGCGGCGTGGGCGTATGAGGCGCAATGTGGCGCTTTGATGGCGCACTTTTCACCATCGCCGCGAGCCGCTTGAGAGCCGCCTTATTGTTTTTGGGTTCAACCGGAATGTGTTCCGGTTGAAGTCCAAGCGTACCTGTGTGGTCTGGGCAGAGAGGTTCAAGCGGAACCAGTTCAACCGGACCTGTGTGGTTTGGGCGGAACCGAGTTCAACCTGAACAGTGGTTCCGGTTGAAGTTCAAGCGGAACTGAGTTGAACCGGAAATTCTTCCGGTTGAAGTTGGGACGGACCGGAAGATCAGTTCTTCCGGAAAACAGCTGTAACGCGGAGTCCTCCGGATTAACAGCTGGAAACGCGTTTTTGAGCTAATTAAGGTAATTCTGCGTTAATTAGAAATCAATTTGCATTAAAGACGTTTAATGCAAAGTTTGACTACGAATTAACTTTTGAGTGCTCAACAAGAATTTCCACCTCTATAAAAACAGCCTCATTAGTTGAGGCAAAACACACCAGAATTCACAAGAATTCTTTTTCTCTCTAAACTCTCTCCTCTTCTCAAAACTTTCTTCCAATCTTCTTCCTGTTCGTCAGGATCTTCAAGAACTCGAAGGTAAACTTCAAGCTTAGAGTTATCCCGGCCGTACAATACGGTTTAGGCGATTGTACCCTGGGAAACAAAACGGATTTTCGGTAGACCCGGAATTTGTTTTAAGGGACCCGGGTTTTGACCCGAAACCTTCGCCAAGGTTCCTTGGAACCTTTCTCGTTTTCTTAAACTAATATAAAAAGATTTTTCCCAAATCATTTTTCTTTGACTTTCAATTGTATTTAATCATTCAAAATTTTTTTCTTGAACTTTCTGTCTTTATTTTTCTTACATTCAAATCCGTATATTTCATTTCATTTGTATGTAATTTCATTTCAGTGTAATTTTTATTCATTTCATTGTATTGTATATCTTTATTTTTCCTTGTAACGTAATTAATTTCCTTGTAATTGTAATAGGAGTAGATCTAATTTCTTCCACTTGTATAATTTCTTCCACTTGTATTGTAATAGAATAAGTTATTTCATTTGTTGTAATCGTACAAAATAAAGTATTTATTTTATTTAAATTTGCGAACGGTTTTCCTACACTAGAAACCCGACAGGTTTTGGGCCGGGTATGGGACAGACTTTTATAACCGGATACGGGGTTGGGATTACTCAAACCCGTCCCAAACCCGCCCCATTGCCATCCCTACTTTCAGGGTATTATGTATATGAATGACGGACAGATTTTTACTAAATCAGGCTCAAGATGAAAATTCCAACCTCTCCACCATTAACAACTACCAAGTTAAATTGAAAGATTAATTAAATAAAAAAATCACATCCCTTGCATGGATAGGCAACTATGTTAAAAGTTTTTTAATTCCTTTTATTTTGGTGATAAGTTAGTTCAAATATTAGTTTTCAATTTTTAAAATTCCAAAAGATTGTCTTTAAGTTTCATATGGGTTGAATTGTTGAATGAAAAGTGATCAGAAAATTGAAATAAATTATATCTTTTACTTATTTATTTTATTTAACTTTTTAGTCTAGGATTTATCTTGGGAGGTTGGTTGATCTCCTAAAATAGGATCGTATCAAATTTGATCTTCTTTCGCACCAAATGCTTTCAACCAGTGTGTCATGAAAATCAAAATGAACCGACTCGAGTGACTTTATAAACGCAATTGGTCTCATTGTCAGTTAATTTAACAGACATAAATGAGCCATCAGTTTTTAGGGAACCATGAGAACCGGTTACATGAAAACAAACTAATACATGCCTTTTTCTTGTTCGCCGAATGGATTTTTAACCGACCAGACCGTCATTTTAACCCATTAACTAACCATCTGTCGGGACAAACAAAAAGAGCCGTGTCCATTCTCATCTAAGCTCATGGTCAGACTCAGGCTCGTTTAAGAGACTCAAACTCGTTTAAGCTCAAACCGAATACATATCTTAACTAGCCGACCACAAATAACTCATGAACAGCTTGACGTATTTCCACCCTAACCGACCCCGATTGAAAATAATGTGAAACAGACCACAGATCAATGAGAAGCGGTAACTAGTAGCTTATAATATCAGGCCAATATTGTAAAAATAAACTAAAACTAAATCACAATGAAATTTATAACAAATTTGAACTACAAACAATGTCAAATCCCCATCAAAACTTAAGCCATCTCCTCTCCTTGTCTTTGCTGGCAACTGCATTCGAAGCCGACGCCTGAGCAGCCTCGACCTCCGCCAAGTTTTTCCGAGTTTCATTAAGCTTCCTAACTGCTGCCTCGTAAACCACCTTCTCTTTCTTATTCCGGCTCGCCATTTCCTCCAGTTTTTGAACTCTGGCCCGCAACTCCTTCACTTCATCATCAAATGCAACCAGCGCCCGCCTCTCACCATTCTTACCCTCCTGCAAATCTTTCTTCTGTGGTTTCTTGTTTGACCCAACTTTTAATGCTTCATCATGCATAGCTAACTGTGTGTTAATAAGACTAAAGATATCCGGTTCCTCTTGTAACTTGGCAGCCTTGGCTAATGCTGCAAATTTCTTATCACGTTTTCTTTTCCCGCCTCTGCTTCGTTTTTTCTCTTGATTGTCACCTTTATTTTCACTAGATTCAAAAGCAAGATCAAGAGACTGTTTTGGAGGTAATACTTTAACCGAAATGGGGTCCACACGTCCTTGTAACCTCACACCTAAACCCATTCCTTCCCGAAAACCCATGTTAGCCATCATCTTAGAAGCGATCCCCCGGGTGTGATTCTCCCATTGTGCAAAAATGGCGGTTTCTGTTTGTATCCCTCTCTGAAGATTTGAAGAGTCAAGAAACCCTGAACCTTCAGAGGGGTCTTCTATTTCCTTTTCAGAAAGATCATATTGTTCAGATTCTGAATATGAATCACTGTCATCTTCATCACTCATTTGGCCGTATTCAGATAAAGATATAGACTCATTCCCGACATTTAAGGAGCTACCATCGTCTCGGAAAACAACCTTGCCTGATCTAAGTTCCTCATCCCAAGACTCGAGCTCAGCTTCCCGCCAAATTCCAGTTTTACTGTCGGAGATAGCCCATACATTGGACCCCACCAATGAATGAGTCCACATTGTGGGATTATACTTTTTCAGCGATGATAATGGCAGATCAATGCCTGATTCAAAATAAACCAAGCACATTGAAATATTCAGTTATTTACTATTTTTCAAGGGAGGTTAAACATGGATTCTGAAGTTCTACTCGTCAGTATTACATATAGAAAAACTTTTACCATGTGACAAACGACACTTTGTACCAAATCGACACCGTTGCTGTAAGAAGAACTTGCAAATCTGCATTCAGATGTTGTAGCTCTACTTGATTAATCAGGTAAACATATAATCATTCTTTCAGTTATTACAAAAAGTCGGATGATATTCAAACCATTATATGATTATAAGTAGTTTCCTAACTAGTTATCTAGCAACGACACAATGTAGAACATAAATGATAGTGAAAGAAAACATACCAACTGTTTCTCTGATGTTGGAGTGAGGAATGAAACTTTTGCGCCATTAGCACCTTCAATTGCAACAATCAAACCGTCATACCACCGACCATCTGAATGGCGAAATCTACATTTTGATCCAACAGAAAATTCCTTAATAGATTCCACTTCTGCTTGTCTGGGATCAAGAGGATCTTGATTTACATCCTCAGATTCTTTCAACGGTTCCACTTCGACATCTTTGGAATCAAGAGAATCTTGATTCATCCCATTACTTCCATCTTTTGCCATCTGTAGAGACATGTCAACTTCTTGCAATAACCTAGCTCGTTTAAGAACAAAGAGACTCTCTTCTGCATCTTTGATTGCTTGAACAAGCTCTGCATGAACCTTATAATAGAAATTAAGGTGATTACATACCAAGATGTCAAGAATCTAACAAAAATGTAATAACATAACAAAATGATATGAGTACATATGACATCTACTTTCATTTGCAAGAACATCTGGGCACAATCAGATTATGTATATCTTCACTCAAAATTCTCAAAAATCCTACCCAAAAAGGACAGACATTCATATTTATTACAATATGTGAAGTGATACAAGCGGAAATTGCTGATGACTTTATGTCCAGGCTTTGGTAACTGTTAAAATGGTCAACAACATAGCACATCTCAAAACCTAGCAGGCTACTAGAAACATGGAGAGGTTTTAATAACCTTGTGAATGGAGAATTCTAGTTACATCAGTATCACAGCCACGAACATTTCAATGACTTGTGAATAAAGATTTCAATTTTGCTAGAAGAAGTGTTGGTGAGCAAACTATCCAGAATAAGAGAAAGAAGGTAACTTTGATATATCAGCAAACATAAGAGACAAAACTCAAATAGAAGCCGCTGCAGTATAGCAGGTAACGTAACATTATATTCCAACAGGGTCTTGTGAACGGGGATTTCAATTTCTTTGGTTTATTGAGCATAGTTTGGTGACCAACACTTCCATAAAATTGAAATATTCATTCACAAATTGTTTTCGGAATATCTGTAGCTGGAATACATTTACATTCTGAAGTACATTGAAATATTCTAACAGGAGTCTTTCAATTGTCATGATGTTTGATATAAACACCTCAATTCGTCCCGGAGTTTTGAAAACCGAATTAAACTTAGAGACTAACATACTCCACAAATCCAAGTTGCTAATGAATCTAAACACTACAGTATTCTTAACCTCTGTTCTTAGTTTCTATTACTTCAACTAATAGAGTAATAGTTTTAGTTTTTACCCTATTCCCAACCGAGTTAACTCGATATCTAACTCTCAAGGTATAAGCTAGCAGATACAACAATGAATAATGTATAACCTAGGTACCAGTTACCAATTGAACATTGATAACAATCAACAATTCTCTGGATCAGAACAGTTATTCATCTGTTTATGAGCTAAAACATCAAAATCACAGGAAACTAACCCTAAATCAACAGATAAACTTCATGTAAGATATACGAATTGGAACAAAGTTAAAAGCTGGACGAATGTGTATCATAATAATAATACCTCGAGGATTTCGGGATTTTGGGGGTCAGAGGCTAGGGCTTCATCAAGGGCGGCGATTGATTCTCTTTGTTCTTGTAATTGAAGCTCTAGTTGATCTTCAAGAAGCCTTCTTTCGGCATCGTCCGCCATTATCGTTGTAACAAGCTGAAGATTAGATTGATCTCTTGGGTGTTTAGGTCGTACGTGGTAAGGGCCAAGGGGGTGTTCATTGATCAATAGGGTCAATATCGGTTATTTACCTATTAACCTTTTTTTTTTTGGCTTCTGCTATATCAACCCGAGAATTTTATTAAAAACATCAAAATCAAACGGTCGTTTCAAGTGAAACGACTTTGAAACGACAGTTTCAACCAAAACGACCTTGAAACGGTCAATATAAAGGGGGAGCCCTGAATTTTAAGGTTTCGTCGTCACGACACGTGGCGGCCGTTTGAACTGAAACGACCTTGAAACGACAGTTTCAACCAAAACGACCGTAGGAAATGAGTGAATTTAGTAAAACCTTGGGTGTCTATATAACAACTCTTTTTTTTTCCCTTTTATAAAGGTTTTTTTTTAATTATTAAACACACCACACCAATCGGTAGGATTTTTTTTTTAAACGGCAATCGACTTTACATCTTAATTATCAGGATGCTTTAAATTTGTATGCATGAGCGGCATGGCTCAAAAGAAAAAGCACATGTGAGACCGCTTAAAGAAGTCAATTGTTGGCTAACATATGTTTTAAACACTAGCAATAAACTCTTAAAATGAAAGCTGGTTTTTGGTATATATAAGAGCATTCACGGCAAGTTTCTTAAAAAATATGTGAGTGTAAATCTACAAAATTTAAGCTTTGTTTGTGAGTATTAAAGAAAAAAAAAGTTTAGCAAATCTACGTATTTGACAAAAAAACTTGTGATTTGCTATAATTTAGGGAGTGAAAGAGAGAGAAAATGTAATGATAAATGTATAAAAAATATTATTTAATTATGATTGTTAGTGAAAGAGAGAAAAAAAGTAATAATAAAAGTATAAATTATATGGATGAATATGAAGAACCTACTATGAATGCTATCTTTTTGGAGCTAATTATGCCTATCATACAACGATAACTCAAAGACATAGACTTAGGAATCCACCTCTTCATCGTGTGAGATTCGTGCTGTTATATTTCGTATTCATAACCTACTTGTCGAATTGCAAAGCTCTATTGGCATTGGGGTGATAGAGATTCTCCCTTTTGTTGGTTGTGTCTCCGCCACAACGTTCTAGTTAGACATAATTAAATACATACTCACTTGGTGCATAGCTGTCTCATTCCCATCCACCAAACCATACTAGATTTGTCGGAGAAGAGTAAGGTGGAAAGGGTAGATAGTCGAACTTGATTTGATACATCGAAGTTGTTTGCGAGAAAGAAAGATGATGGGAGGGCGGATTGAAAAACTTCATTTTTTTCTTTACGACTGTGTTTATCGTGTAGTGGGGGTTATATGGGATGTTATAATGCCTCATAGCGCCCAAACATTGTACCGTGGGCTTATATGAATTTTTTCCCCAAGCGCTATGCTGATAACGCCTCACACACTTTCTCCTATCGGTCATCCACCTTGATATGGCTGTTTGGTCCGTTTTTTTGAAGATTTAAAATTAAATAATAATAATAATAATTGTGTAATAATGAGACGGAGATTATGACTACACACTTTTTCAGTCATAGCACCACTTTCTAACGGGTGCTGCTAATTAAACATCTATATACGCTGCGTATCTTCCAATACACAGCGTATATAGAACTAATTAATAGCACAGACATTCCATACGCTGCGTTTTAGGACATACGCTGCGTATGGAATGTTTTAATCAAAACATAATCATTTGTCAATCAGGATTAGGGTTTCGTAGGTATTATACGCTGCGTATTTGTTAATACGCAGCGTATTCATAACCACTATAAATCCTTTTTCTCTCTTCAACACTTATCATACCATTTCATCTTATAAAATCCTCCATCTCAAAAAATCAAACTTGTGGATTGACCTTTGGACCCTTCTCTGAGTGAATAAGTGGATTGACCATCCCTATACGTTAGACAAAGCTTGTCATCAACCAATTTCTGAAGAAACATCATGTTGTTGTCCGTGACCCGTTCGGGATAATTACTGAAAAATGTTAACTATGAAAATTACAATAAGTTCCTAAAAATTACTATTTGTTTTTAATTTAAAAAAAAAAAATAAATAAACCCTAAAAATTACAATAATCAAACAAACACAAACCCTAAACAAAAAAATTCCCATACGCTGCGTATTTGTATATACGCAGCGTATATAAACATTCCATGTCAGGTCAGTCCAGAGAATGTAAGGTTGTCGGTTAAAAGTCTCATACGCAGCGTATTACTTAATACGCTGCGTATGGGGATGTACAAATAGACGCTTCGCTTTCTAACATGGCTGACACGTGTCGCATAATGCCTCAAGGAGGTTATTACTAGACATGGTCCAAGTAAATGGTATAACTAGGTTGAGGGGTTTGGTCAATTAACAAAGCTATTGGAGTTTGGTGTTAATGTGATGCTCCTCTCCTCTAACGAGATCAAAGATAAATTTTGTGTAATTTAACTGGAAAAAAAATGATATAACTGTTATTTTATAAAAATGTTTATAAGTGACAATATTAACTCACTCTAAAGATCAAATGTGCCGCTCCCAAGTACACACTAGAGACTACATATATAATTTATTTCACAAGTTAAGATCAAAAACGCAATCTACCTTTAAAATAATTTGATTAATTGCTAAGTGAAAATCATTCTCATAAACCCATGTGTCAATGTGATACTCAAAAGAACAGATTTATAGAAGGATTTTGGGCTAGCTTATATATTTAGGAAAGTTCAGAGAGGCTAATGAAATCAGATATTGATTTTGGGCTAGCTTATATATCTAGGGAAGTTCAAAGAGGCTTATGAAATCAAATATTTTGCCAGTGTTACCATATCTATCATCCAACCAATGACATAACTTTTAACTGAAATCCAACATGGAATACAATATGGGGTACAATGTTACCTTAATAGAGCCTTTTGTTAGGTAAAAACTCATATTCTGGTCACTAAAACATTGATTGGAATCCAACATGGAATGCATATGTCCCCCATAGTAACATGGTGAAACCTTTGGTTAGGCAAAACTCATAATTTGGTCACTGATTTTGTCATTCCACCTAATGAGATGGAAAACAAATCCTGAACAATTACTCGTAACAAATCGACGACTCCTGCGTGCTTAAGTTGAATTCGTTATTTCGTTCAAGTAACAAATGTTACAAAATCATGAACCATGTTTACAAATTGTCAATAGCAGCCACTCAAATCTTAGATATAATGTCGATAATACGTTTTAGAGCATGCACTTTTAACGTTTACAATGCACCATTTTGTGCGATGTCCGCTTATAAGCCTGTTGCGGGAAAATCCGACTAAAGTGTAACTTGCCAGTTGCCCCAACAAAAGTCAAAATTTGTTTTGGTTAAACAAGTAGCTTTAGAATAAATCTCACCTAAGTTGCAGCAGAATATTGCATTAATAAACTTCTTTGTTTAACAAGCTCGTGAAGGTCTTGAACGATTTTGAAAACCGAATCAGGCCGTGCCAGCCTCAATGCATTTTGTGACATTGCTTGGAGCTCGTATGCTTTTGGACCAAACCATTGACCGACTATGTTTGCAATCTCTTTTGGTGATTTTGAAAATTTTCCACACCCATTTTCCACTACATATGGTACATTCCCCACTTCCTGCGGATCGGTAAATGAAGTTATAATCAAGTAACAGATGCTGCATTTTTTACTTAAATATACTTTATTACAAAAACAACATTTTCACAACAATAATCTTCAATGTATCTAATAAAAACAATTTAGAAGGTTGTATGCATAGAGTTGGTAATATTACCACAAGAAATAAAATATTGGAGTGCGAGAATGACAAATGCGCGTGAACATATTCTAAAGTTGCACTTTTCTAGGTGTGTTTAATAAACGACATGATTTGCCAATAAAGTGTGAATAACTAGTACAAGATAACTAAAGATATAAACAAATAAGAAATAAAATCAATTTTCAAAACAAATTACCTGCCCAGCAATGTAATCGTTTAGAATTATGGGGAGTCCACAGATCATAGCTTCTGCAATGGTTCCAGGACCAGCCTACAAGAAATAAAGAAAACCGACAAGTGCACAAAATGAGATATTTGAGTTTTGAGAGACATATAAGTTGTATTATAACTTCAAAATTTGCACGAATCATTTCGTTTGTGTAGACAGAACCAACAAGTGCGTTAAATTACATTTGATGTACTTTACTACCTCCATCCTGCAAGGCTTCATGGGGTAGATAGTTTAATCAAAATGTTTGACTATTAGTCAAATCTTGATAATGATAGAACATGGTGAATCTTGTTGCCTAAAATCAATGTTTACAACTACTTTGTAATGATTACTAATAAACATTATTACAATTGACCATTATGGAGATGAAGAAAACACTAAAATATTGATATAACATTTTGGTTTGTGAGGTAATAAGTTTGAATATTGCAAGAATTAGAAGTGGGCTGTTTTTTTGGAAGCAAATAGAAGGAACTCATTTACCTTGGTAATAATACAATCACAAGCACCCATGTATTCTTCCATCTTAGTGACAAACCCCTTCACCTGAGATTAGTCAATCTCCTATTAATAACTCACTTATCTACTAATATAATCCAAATTTATTTATAACAAAAAGAAAATGATTAGACCATTAAACATATTCAAAGATAACCGAAGTTAAACAGTTTGGTTGAGTCCAGACTCCAGAGGACTTCAATGTTCAGTTCGGACATGGAGCCCATGCTAAATATGGCGATAATGAATGACGATGAATGATAAATGATGATAATGGTGATGGTGGAAATATTCACCTGAACGGGAATCTTCCACTCAGCTGAAAGCAATTTATTGGCGAGCTTCTTGTTGCGACCACAAATTACAAGTACCTGACCAATTGGCTCACCAACATTTTCATCATATAACGCGTTTCCAAGTGCCTTAGCTGTAGCCTCAATGGGCCCCATCCCCTCCCCACCACCCATCAGTAACACAGCAGGGAGATCTTCATCCATACCAAGCTCCCTCCTCAATTCAACCTATGCAAACACATACAACCATCAATTTTGACCTAGAAAGTCAAACAGTACTCTATTTTTTAGGGGTGTTTGTAGTTTTGTTAACCTCAAATCTAACCTTGAATGCAGTTTGGCTATTGCTAATATCAATTTGGTTGGCTAGCCTCAGTTTGCAGTTTATGTATTGATTGGTTAGCAGTTAAGTATTAACCTCTAAGTATACAAAAAGACTTAGCATGTGATTGATTCTTGATTCCTTAATGATTTCCACCAATCATCTAAAGTTCTAAACTATTGCTTGTGGGAGTTTCAGTATTTAACAAAAGAACAGGAAAATGGTTAAGATATGTGATTTAATTCATTATCAAATTTTACCTTTGAGATAAAGAGGAATATAATATTCTATTTTAGCTTTTTATACAAATAAGTGTTTTTAAAAAAATTACATACATATAACAGTAAACAGTTTGGTTCAGTTAACCACTACTTTTAATGTATGTAAGCTTAACATGATGTGGATCATCAAACTTTCCAAACGAAAACCAAACCACATTACATAGTCAACCTTTGTTCGGGTTATTGTCAATGGTTATTTGAATACCCCTACTATTAGAGGTCACAATCTAGTGAATTTACACACATATATGGGTCAAATAAAAACAAGGAGCTTAAAGGGGGAACGTGTTTTGTTTTAATGCATAAAACCTTTTATATCAATTTTATCCAAAAATTATGGCAACAATATGGTTTTTGTAATCATAATTTATGCATTAATCATTAATATATCTAAAAAAATCGGACAAATGTGTTTAGGTCAACTTAAACCTTCATGATCCATTTCAATCGGACCTATTTCTAAAAGAGATTCAAACCTTGGGGCGAAGGGGCTTAACAAAAGAAGGTCGAACAGGAAGCCCATAAACTTTGATCTGAGAAGATTGGAGGCCAGCTTTTAAAGCCCTTTTTGCTACCTCCTCTGTAGGGCAATAACATCTTGTTACAAGCTTATGAAACCTATTATATACACAAAAAATCAGCTCAAATTTTCATACTCGAAATGATATGTTAAGTACAAAAGTTTGGAGTGCCAAACAAACCATGTAGGATGACACGTGCTTAAATCCGTAACAACAGTAGTAAATACGATCTTGTCTAAAAGACCCTTTGACCTCAAGATACGTAGTGGTACATGCTGCATTAGAGGATGTACACTGATGATAATATCTGGTTGGTACTTCATTAGACCTTTTGCAACCTCTCTGTCACAAGTCAGTAGATGAGCGGCATATTAGTCACCAATATCAACTTTACAAACATGTTAGAAATGATGCATAAAATAGCGATGGTAATAGTTTTAATGGGTTTTTTCTTCATATCTAGTTTTCTTATAGTGTTACCTATGATCTCCTAACTAAAATTTCCAAATACTCAACACTTACTCAAAGTGATTATAAGTTATTAGAACTTCAAAACAACCATCTCCTGTACCACGTTTAGAACCAATTATCTAATTCTGAATATCCAATATCACATAATCCCTCTCAAATCACACATCCGGATATGAAGAATGAAAATTAAAAATACATGCGAAGTTTGACCAAGTCTCTAGTTTGCTTTGGAGCCAGGGGTCTCTCGGGAAGCGACTTCTCTTTCCCAGGGTTAGAGTTAAGGTTTGCCTACATCATACCCTCCCATACCCTATCAATCCATTGGGTATGGTTGTTGTTGTTACACAACGTCTAACCAATTAGTTTAATAAGAGAGGCTTAAAGCTTAATATGGACCCTATGCACACAAATTGTATAAAAGAATAGCAGGATATCAAAAAGAAGAAGAAGACTAGAATTCACCTTGCTATAAATGTGGAGGTGGCAGCAAAATTCGATTGGTGAACGACACGAGGAGCAGAAGCATAATATGTCATCCTCCACAAGGATCCATGTTTAACCAAAAAGTTATAACTTCTAGGCAACTGATTAAAAGGCCATGGTGTGTGATCCGTCCATAGATCAGTCACAAACACCTGAAAAGTAAAAACACACATTTCATCAATTTCCATCCTAATTACACCAATTTAAAGAACAACAATTCAAGAAACCAACCTCATAATCATCACCAAACTTCTCATTAAACGCCCATTTAATAGCTTCAGCAGAAGCTCTATGACCCCCACCTGTGTCACTCATCAAAATCAACACCTTTTTCTTACCATTAGACTCACAACCACTCAATGGCAATACTTCATCCTCTAAAACACCCCCATTTTGTTCTCCGGCCGAACAATTACTCCCCGAATTAACCTTAACCGAAGCGAACCCAAGCGGAATCCTATCACAATGAAACCTAATAAACTTGTTGAACTCACTAAAGAACTTATTGATCCTAGACCCACCTCTACCACCTGAACTCAAAGAACCCACAATCTTCAATGATTTTCGCTTCCCACCAGCCCAAAAATCCACAAATTTCCTATCAGACTGAACGTTAGAAAGAATTGAAGAATACCCATCTAAACTCAAGCGATTAGAGTTTGAAGAATAACCATCAAATGCCAGGTTACTCAATCTTGATAAAATATTCAAGGCATTATTGGGTTCTATAGCTACAGACGACGATGAGGAAGAAGATGACGACTGCATCGCTATTTTCCTCAAGTCATATAGCTAAATTTACGATACGGGTCGGGTTCTTTAAGAAAAAGATTTGATTTTTAGAGATGAAATTGAGGAAAATGTCAAAAACCCCCAACTGGGGTGGAATGAATAGACTGCAGAGTGGATAAAGTTTGTGTTTTTTTGACAGGAAATATGAAGAGGGGTTTGCAGCCACATATAGGATTTAGCATCAGATGTAATATTCCATGAATTGTACAAGTTAAATACCTTTTTTTTCTTCAGAAAATGTGTAGTGTAGAAAGTAGAAAGAAAGACTCGTACGCACCGAGAGGGAAATGCGTTAATAATCGGAAAGTGGTGGTGATTGTGTGTGCGGTGGTGGTGGTCATGTCTATCACGCCCGGGTTTGTTTGGTTGTTTAATCTTTCACTGTTTTCCTACGTTTTGGGCTTTTTTTGCAATTAGGGTTTTTAGAAAGAGAACTTTGTTTGTCCAATTTAAGCTAGTTTATTTACTTTTTAAACTTCATTCTTTTTACATTTTAGTTTTAGACTTACCAAATCTGTGGATGTCATAGAGATAACACGTGTATACAAAACAATTATATTGCTATAAGCCTATAACACAACGTAAATAAAATAGAATTATAACAAGACTGCTGAACGATGTTAAAATTTGAAACCAAAATTCTCAAAGGTATCAAGCTTAGGACCTACGGGTTATGATGTTGCACGATTGTACTAATTTTTTTTTAACGTCTTAATCTCCTCACCTGCCTTTAGCAGGAACTGAACCTTTAACCTTTTGGTTGTAAGGCCACACTTTACCACCAAGTTATCCTCTTAATGACACATGACTCTACTGATCACAACACTAACTCATATGTTAAATATGTTACGTTTGGATGAGAAAAAAAAAATATCTATCACGTGGCAAATACCTAAGTTTGGAGATATGGTAAATCAAATTTGACAACTTTTGTTTGTTTTTAGGTAATCCGCAAAGTTATATACTCATTATTGTTGGTGTGAACCAACATAAGAGAGGTATACGATCTTTTTTATGTCTTATAATATGAGTGCTCTTGTATAGCTTGAAGCATCTACCAATTGTGGGATGAGCTATGAAGACATGTGTCGTTATGATAGAAAGGTTATTGCTTCAAATGTATTATCGATCATGACTACCAGTTTATGTTAATCGGTATGAAGTATTCATAGGCGTATGGTGGATTGAAAAATCGATTGAAAGTGTTGTTGGCAAAACTAGGGATAAATCGAATTTTCATCAAGTTGGAAAAACAATATTTCATCAACTTTGAAAACGCATAATTATGTGCAATTGCGGTTAATATGAGTATTATTTACTAGTTTTGTATTCTACTATGTTAGAGCTTTGCAACGAACCAAATTCAATGTCCAAAATTAAGCAAAAGTCAATAGATATCGGAGCTCAAAGTTATGTATTTGAAAATGAAAAAAGCACGAAACCTATCCTACATTGGTGGGTGAACAAACATTTTACTGGTTTATAAGGAGTCCTCCTCTTACTTAGTGATTCTGACAAACACGAATGGAGACCCAAAAGTGTGCAAAGCACCCTAACCGTCACTCGCACAGGTGTGGAAGTAGACAGCAAACACAATGTGATTCTATAATGATGCATTTTGTATTTCGTACGCTTGAAACCCGCCTTTATGTTTTTGAAAGGTAATGCGAGCCTGGCTAGGCTACTACTGATGACGTTATCCATAGGAATTCATTCCTACCGCAAATGTCAGCCGGGTTCCTAAAAATCTCATGTGCATGTGAGTTCCTACAATAACGCAGTAAGTGAGTTACCGATGGTGTTGTGCGCCAATTGTAACTGCTAACTAGCGTTATTAGTGAGCTGCTCATATTCTACCAACATGTGTGCATGTTAGTACCTATGGGCTATGACCAGTTTGCTATACCAATGACATCACAACTCCTACATTTAACTGTTTTAGAGGGGGTATAGTCTTCTACTCTTCTACTATTCTACCATGTGTATCCAAGCCCAACATCATTAACTGTTTTGGGTCAACTTTTTTCCCAGCCCAATAACTCCAGCCCAAAATGTAAATTTTAAAAATTTAATCAAACCCAACCCATATAAGAAGTCAGAAACGGTTAAAAACCAATACCGTTAAAATTTCTAAAGCCAAACTTTTTGGTTTTGGTTCAATTTGATTAAATCCCTACAGCCATACATGTATCTCAAAGTATATCTACTACCTCTCACGGTACGACTAGTGCTCTCAATATTATATACAATACAATCGATAAAGTGGGTTCTTTTACTAATGCAATATGACTATACCACTTAAACAACCAAATTATATGTTAAATTGTTACGTTTGGATAAGAAATAAAATATTTTTTTTCGTGTCACGGACCATCCACAGAAGCAGCCCCGTGACAGCTGCTATTGGGCTTTGGGCCTATTGTTATTGTTTCTAGTAGGATGTATTTTGTTTATATATACAAGTATACAACAATGGTTTCGTTTTTTTCTAAAGTTGTGAATATTATCAAACGAAGAGAAATCGACGTATTTATGATCTTTATGAATGTTTAGACGCTAATTTTTTTACGGTCAAACATCATTGTCGCAAGGTATGAGTCTCAATGTTAATTGTATCTTAAAAGAAAAAATATGAATCATCATTAATCTTATTCATGGAAACTTATTTTATTTCTATTGTAATGGGTTATGTATCAAACTTGTTACATATAGTTTATTATTATTACAGATTAAAAAAGATACAACTTTTCCAAAGCTAACAAACCAAACATCAAAAGAATTACAAAGTAATATTTGAAATTGTACTCAACAAAAACACAAACTTTCAAATGTCTTGAGTATATGCAAGAAGTTCTTTGTCATGTTGAAAGGTGGCCATCACATCTTCTTCCAACTGCACTGTTGCTTCAATACCATCTCCACACGGAGTATCCATCAAAACGAAATTGTTTCCCGGATTCGCAGCTCGAAACATTACCCGTACAGGCTTTCCCCACCCGAAATCCACTTCGTAAAACGGAAACCGACACACGCTTGTACACGCGTAAGTCGGACACCCATTGTTAAACTCCAAACTCCACTTTACCATGAAGTCACCTAACTCTTTCACATCTCTTACTCCTTGGAGCTTCATAATCTCTTTTCTCAAACTAGTAATCACCTCGATTTGATTCGAATCCGCCATCTTTGCAAGCGCGGCTGGGGATAAGTTACCTGCCACTAGTTTAGGAAAATCTGTAATGGTTGTTTTATTCCTCAAGTTCACTATTTGATACAAGCAGTTTGATGGATGGAAATAACCTGATTTTGCTGTGGTTGCACATTTAAAGAGTAGAGATGTCAATGATTCGACTCGACTAGGGTTTACCGGAGTTGTACCCATCGCGTTAATCTTCTTCTTAAGTTCATTCAGTTTCGAATTCGGGAACACGAATATCCTATTTGCATACTTTGTTTTGAATGTTTCTTCCACATTTTGAACCTCAGGAACTATAATGTCACTTATGTATAAGTTTGAAAAGCTAGGGTTTATTGGCGATAAGCCGCGTGTAACACTAGCCCAGTGGTTGCACAAGTTGAGCATGGTGAAGCCATCAGCGATCTTGTGCGATATGGAGACAGAAACCGCGACTCCACCACATGTGAAATGGTTCAGTTGTACTTCCAACATATTTGGGCTAGTTTTTTCAAATGAACAACCTAGACCATTAGGAATGAGGTGGTCTAGGGTTTTGTCTTGCTCTTTCTTGAGAATGAAGCTATCTAGTGAAGTATTGATGGACGCTTCCAAGAACTCAACCCCTTGATCATTACAGTCGATGTGGTGCGTAGAAGGTGATAGGAACCGACCCGCAAATGGATAGTATTGTGTTAAACATTGTGATAATGACTTCTTTAGGATGTTGATATCACCATTTTTGTAGTTTTTGTAGAAGAAAATCCATGGCATGTGAATATGAGTAGCAAAGTGATCAATCAATGCAAATTTGTGATCTTTGAGATGTGGAGGGGTTGGAGAGGATGGTTTAATGGTTTCTTGAGATATGATGGTGTGAAGTTGCCTAATCCTCCTAAATCTTTGGAGCTTTGCCATGATCCTGTTCATTATTGATGACAAGAATACCGCAAGATAGGAACATGTATTCACATGTATATAACTATGTAATTTGGGGGGGGGGGGGGGGGGGGGCTTGTTTTATGAAAATCACGAGAACTGAGCTAGAAATACACAGATTCGTTAGCCGCCTTTGTGCCATCATATGAAAATATTTTTATCAAAGGACGAATAGAAGAAGCTAAAGAACATGTTGAATTAATGTTTGTATCAATAACGTTAAACTAAATGGAATCGTTTTCTTCTAATGTTCGGCCATTGGGTGTGTATCCACTAAAGAAAACTTAAATTAAGCATCTAAAAACAGTCGGGATAGTTGAAATCCGGTTGTTGGAGGTTTCGTAGATGAGAGATTTTCAAATTGGATATGAGCGTCAAACAATTGGACTCGGATTGTTGAAATTCCGTCACAGAGAGACTCGGTAAACCTTATTAAAAAGTATAACTTTTTACATATTAAGTCCAAAACATTTCAATTTATGGGTAAAGATCATGTGAAAACCACTCCTTAGCCTAAAAACCTAAAAACCATTTTAATTAAGGGCATCTATGTAATTTTACACCATGACTGTTTAAAACAACGCTACCTTCTCCTGTACCACATTGATAACCCTAATTCACCTAACAGATTCACGTTCGCCGTCTGCCTCCCCCTCTTCGATCCGAACGCCGGCGACCGGCGACACCCGGCGAACGGCGACACCCGGCGACTGGCGACATCCAACGACTGACGACCTGAGTTCGCGACGTGTATTTCATCTTTTTTATCGTTGTGTATATCTCAAATCTGTCTCGCACTTCACGACGTTTTGATAAAAGTTGGTTTTTCCTTGGATCCGGCAGGTAATTGTTGTTTGCTTCTTAATTTTCTTTGTTATTTCCATGTACATTTGATATAAGCGGGTATAACTCCATAGTATCCACACTTAAACAGCAATGTCACCTGTTTCTACTGGACCTGCTAAAGATTCTGTTATCGACACCTCAAATTTACCTGATATCAACCATCCACAACCTGTTGATCAATTAAGTTTCCGTGAAATTGACAGTGGAGGTACTTTTGCACATATGCAACATAAGTTATGATAACCCGTATACGTTATATGTTATGCACATACATTTGTTTATTTCATTTACCAAACACTCAATGAATTACAATTACATTATATTGATTCTTTTTTTTTCTTTTCTTTATCAGGATATGAAATCGTGAGTACACATGAGAACGTTAACATAAACACATCTATGAGTATGTCAACCATTGAAGCAACTCAAGCATCCGATACCGGGGGTGGTGATACACCAACAATTCACATGATGCATGAAACCGTCATACAACCTATCTCTTCTGTTGCTGTTAATGAAGTTGTGTCTGACATGCGTTTGATTGACGTCGAGGATCGTGGTAATTATGATATTGTTGGCATGTGTAACAAATATACATGATGCATATATGCAGTCATACCATGTTGCGTATATGCAACATTTTTTTGTTTATGTTGATTACAAGTATTAATGTTGTATTATGTGTGTGTGTGTAACAAAGTTTAATTGTATTTTTTTTTTTTTTATTCCTTGTGTAGGGTGTATATCAAGCAAAGTATTTGCTTCGCCCAATGGAACAATGTTATGGAAAGCCGACGTGCCTACTGAGTTTAAACCTTTTATAGGTGTTGTTTTTGATTCGTGGAGTGATGCTCTTAAGATGTATAATGACTATGCTGATAAGGCTGGATTCTCTACACGTCTAGGCACTACCAAGAAGAATAGGAAACCGACCAAAGATGTTACTCACAAATACGTATTATGCAACAGAGCTGGTACATCAACGTTGAAAAATTCCAGTTTTTACACATCTCCGTCAGTTGTGCATAAACGTCGTCGAACTAAGTCCAACTTAACAAATTGTGGTGCGTGTATTAGATTTAAAGTTATCAAGGGCACCCCAAAATTTAGTGTTCAGGGGTTTGTCGAGACGCACAATCACCGCCTCATTGATAAAGATAACATGGACTTTTCGCGCAAACGTAGGAAGATGGGTTTCGACGAACAACAATTTGTCCATCAGCTTAGTTTGAACAAGATTGGTGCGACCAGAGCACATAAGATACGGTGTTCGATAAAAGGGGGTGTTGATAAGGTGCGTGGTACAGCGGTCGATTTCAAAAATTATGCTAGAGACATTCGGGTGTTTATAACGAGCAGAGATGCACAACTGGTTGTTGACACTTTGTCATCTCGTATGGCGAACCTAAACAACTTTTTTTTTCATCATGAAGTTGTTAATAATGAGCTTAGATTTTTGTTTTGGGCTGACGGTATATCAAGGTGCAATTACGAGGTATTTGGCGATGTATTAGCGTTTGATGCTACCTACAAAACTAACCAGTAAGTGTCTTTATGATTACACGATTTAAAATACATATTATGTATTATTTTAGTTGTGTTACGAAGACGTGTATGTTTGAAACAGTTATAATGCATATATGCAATATAATAATATTGTGCCTATGTGTAATGTGCTTATTTTGCATATATGTATCATTCTTATGTTATATGTATGCAACATAAATTCAGTTAATAAATTCAGTTAATATATGTATGCTTTTCGCGTGTTTGAACCTTTATAATCATTTCTTTTGTTTTAATACAGATACGGTATGATATTTGTACCGTTCACTGGCATTGATCATCATAAAAGATGTGTAACTTTCGGTGCTGCTTTATTATACGATGAGAAGACCGAGACGTATAAGTTGCTTCTTGATACTTTCCTCAAGGCTCACAAAAAGCAACCAGTATTGGTATATACCGATCAAGATGGTGCTATGAAAAGTGCAGTTGAGGCCGTTTTTACTGAGTCCGTGCATCACTTGTGTGCGTGGCACATTATGGACAAGTTGCCCGCAAAGGTATGTGCAATCTTATGCGCGTGCAATAAGTTTGTTGCTATATTTGTTAAATTATACATCATCTCGTGTGTTTTATTGTTATTACTATTATTCTTATTGTTTTTCAGCTTCAAGGCGAAGTGTTAGATAGCACCGCTATACGGGCGGGCATAAAAAAGTTGGTGTGGGATAAGATGATATTACCATCTGTGTTTGAGGAAAAATGGCAGGCGCTTATTGATACCCACAAACTACGTGATGTTGTGTGGTTAAATACCATGTATGGCATTAGGAAGCGGTGGGTACCGTGTTATTTCAGAGAAGTACCGTTGTCTAATCTCATGAGTACAACTTCAAGATGTGAGAGCACGAATGTTGCGTTTAAATTGAATTCAAGTGCATCTAACACCCTCGTGCAATTTTTGCTATGTTTTGACACTGCTATAGATTGGCAACGTTACCATCAGCGTGAGGAAGAGTTTGCAAGTGACACGGCTGCTTATAGTTTATTAACAGAGACTCCGTTTGAAAGGCACGCATCATTGGTATATACAAACAAGATATTCTTAGAAGTTCAAAAGGAGATTGATAGATCGCAAAAGCGATGTTTAACACACACTAGCACCGACACCGATGGTAACATGAAATACACCATTTCACAATTCAATAAAAAACGGAAGATCGTTGCCAATTTTGAGGTATTTATACATCCTTTCCTTTTACATGTTGTGTATGTATACAAATATTTTTTTGTTTTTTTTTGTTTTTTTTTTTTGTATGTGCATATGTGCAACATAAACATGTTACATATGTGCATTACACACATGTTTATATATCAGTTATAAAAATGTCTTTTTTTTTCTTACAATGTGCAGGTTAAATTTGACCCGATTGACAAATCAGCATCATGCACTTGCTTGTGTTTCACTCGAGTTGGATACCTATGTCGACATATCTTTGCTGTGTACTCTTTCAATGAGGTTGATGAAATCCCTGACCGGTACGTCCTTAAACGTTGGAGACGCGGCGCTTTACCGAAAAGTGTATACAGTGTTGATCATAGATATTCTGCTGATAATGACGAGGAGTCTAAACTTAGAAGTGAAATCATTGATATTGTCACCCAATGCGCGGACCGTTTAAGATCCCGTCCTGATAAGCTTACAGCTCTCCGAGATGATTTGCTAGCTATGCAAGGTCGTATTTTAAAGGATGTGCCGGTTGAGCCTGCTTGCAACAACAAGGACTCTGTTATTAACTATTTTTACGGGAGTGTACAGTCTGGTTCTGATACTGTTATTGTTGCACCTGGCTCTGATACCGTTCTTGTTGCACCAGAAGCTGTAAAGCACAAGGGAAGACATAGTGATGCACGTATAGTCGGTGAACGTGAAAAGGCCATCGAACAACATAAGAAAGTCCAGAGGAAATGCACTACATGTGGTAGACCCGGACACAACGCGCGTAGCTGTGCAAAGGTCACTGCTGCTACAGCACTCGCGTCTGGTCGTTATGTACCTCCTTCTGTTGGCCCCGTTGGTGAATCGTCTACCAACCGTGACTCTTGATCCCTATTTATATTCGTGATATTATTTATGTCTGGCCATGTTATGATTCATATAACTTTCATGCGTCTTGAATTTTTGAAACCTTTGATTGTGTTTAAAAAAAAAATGTTACATGTTGATACTGTTATTTGGGTACTCACCGTTATATATTATATATTGTTTGAGCCATTGTTTGAGTTATGCATCGTTACATAATCATCGTTATGAAACCATGTTGCATATATGCAACATTATTATATACATGTTACACCATGATGTATTGGGGTGCGTTCACATGTTATTATAACATAACATGATGTATAATGTAACATGATCCGCTCGACCGTACGTTTAAAATAGACGTTATAATTATGGCGTTCAAATTATACCCATTAATGCGGTATAACACAATATATCACGGTAATTTGTAATTATTAAATTTGGTTTATACATACACTGTATACGAAATACCATTTTTAAAAGTTGTTTTTTCCTTGGATCCGGCAGGTAATTGTTGTTTGCTTCTTAATTTCCTTTGTTATTACCCTTCCATGTACATTTGATATAAGTGAACAACAAACATTGTAATAGAAATAAAACGGACAGGATAGTTTTTCAAAACACAAAAGAAGGTAGTAAGAGTAAAACATCCCAAACAGTTGATCAAAATGTTACCGGTACTTCAAACGGTCTGCCGTTTTTTGCTGATGCATACATGCAACAACTTTCTGTTATCAAAAAACTATGTAAAAAACAGTTACAAACAACTTAACAAGACCCGTCAGCCATATTTTTTTGTTTCAGCCACCAACACCTTCAGATTTTTACTGTGCATATCAGCATCCTTCCTAAGCTTCTCCAATTTCTTAGATCCTCTCAACGCCTTACTCGCCTCCTCTGCCTCCTCTATTACTCGATTTTTGTATTCGTTGTTTTCTGACAATATTATGCATGCTGCGAACTTCATCCTTAAGTTGATTATTTGCGTTTTAATCAGTTTCTCGTTTTCGATGAAGCCACAATCTAATCGTTCTCCAGCCCCCATAAACATTTGCATGTGTCTCATTAAGAAGATACCAGAATCTATCATATTATCTTTTGTTTCCCATGCTAATCGCTTTTGTATGATCTGTTCCCTTTGAATTGCCTTTCCACTTGGATGATTGACACTGACCAGGTAGCTTGAAATTATGTGCTTCTGTACAATGAAAAAGTGGAAGTAAATTAAGTACGATCATTACGTTTGGTTCACCTGTTGCATATACGCAACATAACCATGTTGCATATACGCAACATAATCATGTTGCGTACGCGCAACATGATTATGTTGCATATACACAACATTGTTTGTACATGCATATTGTACTCACCACTTTATACGGCACGCTCATTTTTACATACTTTGCATCATCCTTCAATGTAATCAAACCCGTCGACTTGTGCATGCTATCTATCACGCATACAGAACTGTCATCTAGGTCGAATGTTATCATGTAGCAATGACTTTTTTCCACCATTGGCACAACTATTATGTTATATCTTGTGAGATCCATCTCGTGTGTCATTCTTTCAAGCACCCTCCTTAACGATTTCCTGAACTCACTCACCATAACTTCAATGTTCAAGCAATTATTCAACATCCACTGTGGCTGTTAATTGTGCAAATAAAGTACATGTTAGTTTGAATATATATGAAAAAAAAAGACATTAATTATTATGTAACATTCTTGGCACTTACAATTGTTGATGCATGTAGGAACAACCTTCTTGGCGTGCCAGGAGATACTGTACTTTCCTTGTAATTCAACACAGCTGACCAACAGTCAATAACATTTTTATTTACTTCTTGTTCTGGCAGTAGAGATAGCATTAAAAATGCTTTTATTTCTACACCAGCTGATGTTGAAAACAATTCACGCCTGCATGTAATTAACATTTTTATATGTGCATGTTGAAGATACAGAATTGGAACATGTTGTATATATGTATTCAGAGCATGTTGCGTATATGCAACATTATCATGTTGCATATATGCAACATGTATGCTTTATGTGTGACTATATTATTCATACGTCCCGGATAATCATATCACAACTCATGTATAATACGATATATATCAGGTTCAAAATTAACTTACATGAATGTCATTTCAGTCCCTGCCATCTTTTCTTCGTCTTTTGTCTTTTTTTTCTCATGTTGCCGCTTGTTGTCCTCAAGTGCCAATAAATACCTCCATACCAATGTCTCCTTTTCAGTTAACTCTTCATTGATTTCAACCTGAATGTACGGAATTGACGATTTTGTTGATTCGGTCACATCCACCACACGTTTTGTCATTTTTTTCCTACTTTTTATCAGGGGTGCACTATTGGGTGCCTCTTTGCCACCATCTCCCAAACTCGCGTTTGAAACTTCATTTAATGTGTCAAGTTCCATACTGTCGTTTCTAAACCCCGACTTGCTTGACTCTTTCGCTTGACAATCTTTCTTGTTACCCGTAATTTTTGACTTCTCGAAATTATTTTTCCTTATATCATCATCAATGGTTTTACCAATTTCTTCTATGTTTTTTTCAAAGAATTGTGTCCATTGTTCCGGGGTACTGTTTTCTACAATGTTGGTGGTGAGAAGAGCTACATATCTCTTAACAACAGCAGATATGCCTTCACTATCCGTGGTTTTAGATATTGCCTCAGTTAGAGCCATTTCAAACTCATGCTTTCTTCTCTCCATAGCGTCAAGCATTACATTTAGTTTATTCACGAATGGCTGGTAAACATAAACGCAGTTAGTGACATAAACAGATAGTTAAGTACCAAAGATGGTAAATAAAAAAATAAAAAATAAAAAAAAGATGTAACTAAATAACATCAGTAATATGCTTTTTTTTTTAATTATCATACCTCGTTATCATCTGTTACATTATCCTTCATCAATGGGTCCCTTTTTTCTCCACAGTAATTTGCCACGCCGCCCTATTAAATCAGAAACATATTTGAATACGATTAAAATAAACATATAAATATGTTGCATATACGCACCACGGACATGTGGCACATATGCAACATGAATACGTTGCATATAAACATCATGAACAAGTTGTATATATGACAATGAACATGTTACATATGTGTATCTGCCACACGTTGCATATATGCAACGTGAACATGTTAGATATGTGTATGATGAATGTTTTATATAAATACCCATTATGGTATGTTGCTTATATGCATGATAACTATAATGCATATATGCAACATGAGTATTACACTAAATGGGTATTTGTGCTATATGACATACCTCATTCAAATTGTTTAAATCACCACTCCCATATTGTTCACCTTCATCTTCCCTTACACCCCCATCATCATCACTGTCCACATAGTTTTTTAGATCAACATATAAATCTCTCAATTCCCCACTACCAAACCCATCCCCGTTTATTTCAGCATCTTGTCTTTTTATGAGCCTTTCATAGGTCCAGAATTGCAATGGGCTTTGATTTCTTTCATTGTTGTAACCCGGACACACAATTCTGTCCGCGTATAGAAGCTGTGTTTTTTATGTAAAACATGAAAATTGTGACAACCGGCAATTTCCCAGGTTAACCCCATTAATAACTTGTGTTATATTTCGATAACGTCCGTTACCTCAGTTAACTAGAATGGTTACACGAGCACTGCACATGAGTCTAGACGTCGGATGACCAACTTGAATATATATATATATATATATATATATATGTAATTTATAATTTTATATAAATTATATTTCATGGTTTTATGAAAACGTTTTGTCATTTTATGTGACAATTATATCTATGATGTTATGTGGTATATAAGTATATATATACACATTATATTTTATGATTTTATGTGACCGTGTGTTACGTAAATTCCATGAAGCGTTTCTATATTTTATAGGAATTAAAAACATATAGTTATGGGGTTATAACTATGATTTTATGTGAACTCAAACGGATAATTAGAGATTGTTATCTATGATTTTATTTGGCCGTTTAAGTTCATATTTCTCATAAACGTTACATATTAGAGGGTGTTGGGATGCATACACTCGTTTGATCATCGTTTACGTTTTCGGTTACCCTCCGTTAGTCTCGTTATCCTTAAACCTGAGGGACTAGTTCTGTCATCTTCTAAAACTTATTTTGGTTACACAAACTCTTAAGGACCTATTATGTATTTGTTCAAACCTGGCCCCTTAATATGTAATATGGGCAGGGACTAGTTTTGCTAAATGTTGAAAATGGGTTTAATGGCCCTTAAAGAAAAACCCACGATCGATCACCTGATCGGTAACTCTCCGCCTTCAAGACCCGAAATCAATTCACCATCGGTTACACTCTGCCCTCCAATCGATCACCATACCTCAATCATTTACTTGTGAGATCTCAATTTCGTTCACCTTACTCGTCGTTTCAAACTCTCTCGCTCTCGTTTTCCTTTTTTTTCTTTTGAGTTTTCCGGCGAACTCGAGTTCCGCCCAATCGCTGCTGTTTCACCACACGTTTTGTACACCACTGAGATCGCCTCCCTCTGCCGAGCAACCTTGTAGCATCAATTTGAAGAACGGAGCGCCATCGGGTGATCCGGGTCGAGGTTTTCGGTTTTGTTTCGGCATCAAAAACGCGTCAAAACTAATCACCGATTTGAGGTAACGACTTCTATAAGTTAATCGCACATATATCTTCGTTTTGTTTCTGGTTTTGCGATTTTCCCGTGACCGGAATAAAACTCCGGCCACCGGAGTTGTGAGGAAGGAGATGGAATCGCGACGGGTTCTTAATATAACTATTTTTGACGGAGATTTAAAACAAACTGTGTGGCAGCGCAGTGGCAAGTTTGTGTGTATGGAACCAAGAGGTCCCCGGTTCGATCCTCCCCAACCTCAATTCTTTTTATTTATTTTCTGTGAATTGTTATTCCACCAGACTGTACACAAAATGTTTCCTGGTCAAATCCATTAACAAAACAGCAACTTGTCCCAATGGTATGTGTGCTGTGTTTCAAACCAGAGGTCACGGGTTCGAGTCCCGTGACCATCACTTCTGCTGTCTTTATTTTTTTTTAGGATTTTCAAGCATTCTTGATCCATACCCATGACTACTATCGCATGACTATTAAATCTCGCCCCGTAAAGTTTTCATAGACACCGTTAATGTACCCGTTGAACTTTTATAATGCGAAAACTCTATAATTTAAAAGAATTAAAAACTTGATGGTTTCGTTTATATTAATATACATTAATTTTAAACGTAGAAAGATATATATATTTGTTTTATTGTCATGTATTAATATACATACGAATGTTTTAAATATTTCCTTTAAACTCTCGAAATCTTGACTCGACATATGAATATATATATATATATATATGTATATATATTGGACGTTTTATTTTTCACATTTTCGACTACGCGTCGATAATTATATTTACAAAATATATATATGCCCGATGATCCCTACATTTATTATTTGGAATAACATGCTCATTGATTTTCGTAAAACGTTGTGTCCTTGATTAAATGTCATTTCCGACTGCTTTCGAACAAACGATTTTCGTCACATTTTGAAATTGTCACCTACGGAATTACCTGTTATTGAACCGTCGTCTAGGCTATGTGACTCATGTGCGGACACACACTTACTTATGTAAATTCAATAGGTGCTTGGTAGTTACGCAAGACTCGGAATCTTACTAAATTGTAGCAGCGCACCCTAAGGTGAGTTACACAACCATTACGTTACGTCCGGTTTTGGACGATAACACACGCAAACACGTTACACCCGGGTTAGGGTGATAACACAACAACTTCTATGTATGATTAAAGTAGAAATCCAGTATATATCACATGTTCACGTAAAATGCTTATCTTTGAAAGTCCTTACTTATCGAACCGTTAATAGCAAATAGCGAGGGGATATTGGGTAGTACTACTGGGGTCTGACAAACCCCACTCAGCGGGCACGAGATGCACCACCCGACTGGCGGTCGGACTGAGGACAATGTCAGCCTAAACTTACCGTGATCGAGTAGACACGGGGAAGGCAAACCACGTAAGGAATTATTCCTACAACTAATTGGTCAGCTTCGGTTGCGAACGTTTTAGTGACATGAACTTAGGCTCGCTACCTACGATATGGATTGTACTGTTAATATACATGCTTACTTACGAATAAAAACTGTTGTATTCGTACTGCATAACTATACTAGTTATACTTATGTGCTTATGTGAACTCACCAACATTAGTTGACACTTGCTCTTATGCATGCTTTGCAGGACGCTAGGAGAATCTGATTTTTGGGTACGTACGTTTGGCTAAAACCTTTTATTTTGGGAATTGGTTTTCAAATCTTTTCAACTTGAACTGGTATTTACTTATCGGGCGCTTGCATGCGCAACTTGACTTTTATGAGCTTCCGCTAAACTTTAAACTCTGGTTTTGATATTTCCCGTTTGGAAATATATTTACATTTTGAACCCTTAACTTATGTTTAATGTAACTAATGACTCGGGTCCTGGTCTGGTTCACACCCCACACGGTAAAACTCCGTTAGTGGAAATTGGGGGTGTGACAAAAATGTTAGTACATGATGATTTATGATTTATATAACACATGTGCAACATATAATATTTATATACTTTTGTAATTACATACCAACAAGATTGTGACAGCCCCGCTAAACTTTGATTTCTTACCACAGGATTTCCAATCTTTTTTTGAGACTTTCAAGGTACTCGCTATGAATCTACACCAGTCACAATCTTTAATTGTGACATCCTCATTGAGTTGATGCACAAAGTTTAACCTGCATGCCCCTGAACCTTGAACAGCGACCAACGTGTTTATGAAAAGGGCAACAAAATCAATTTGGAACATCAACCCGTCATCATTGGGGTTGTTTTCTATTCTTAATGCTATTTCTGACGGGTAAACTCCCACGTTTGGGTACATGTCTCTCCATTGCTTTTGGATTCCTTCAAATTTCTTTGATGTCTTTCCTATTGTCAAATCCACTCCTGAATTTGGCAGACTCAACAGTGTTTGTATTGCCTCCTCGTCTACACTGATCTTTTTATCTCCCAGGTCTATTACCATATTGTCCGGGTCGAACTTTTCTACAACAAAGTGACCCAACTTTGCTGGTATCGTATCAAGCTTCAATGATAATATTTTTCCAAACCCTATATCCCTCACGACCTTTCTTTGTTTTTTGCTCAGCTTCTTAATTGTGTCAACCAATTGTTTTGGGACAGCGCGTGACCTTAATCCTGGCAATTCCCTGGCATTACTAACCTCTCGTGCCATTTTAGGGGCTTGTTTTGGGTTATTATGGTGACTCCTTTTCAGCCCTTGCTTTTTTTTCACTGCATAACATATTACCTTAATTATGGAAGTAATATAGTTTAAAAAATGCATGATAATAATCATTTTATTTTTAATGATGCATATATGCAACATAACTTTATTGCATATACGCAACATGATTTATTTTTTTATTTATTTTTTTATTTATTTTTATTTTTTTGCAAACATGTAATGTGACTGTTACTATGATGCATACATGCGTATATGCATCATGACGATAATTAATTTATGCATGATGATTATAATGCATATATGCATGATGACTATAATGCATATACGCATACATGTATAATGACTATAATATATATATGCATATACGCATCATGATGATAATTAATATATGTATGATGACTATAATGCATATATGCATGGTGACAATAATGCATATACGCATGGCGATTATAATGCATATATGCATGGTGACTATAATGTATATACGCATGGTGATTATAATGCATATACGCATGACGACTATAATGCGCGTGTGCATGATGGATATAATACAAGCAACTCCATATCTACGACTAATATGCTTTTTTTTTCCAATAATTGGCTGACCTGGTTTGGATGTTCCACCACTAGCTCCTCCTTCAGAATCAGTCAAATCAAGCAACTCCATATCTACGACTTCCTCAGATTCATCTCCGCATTCTCTCCTGTTTTTTCTATCAGTCCTTCTTTTTACTACCACAGTTCACCATTACCATTTTAGTTTAATAGTGCATGAATGTATTTTATATTAAAAAACATGTACGCGTATCATATATACCTGTTGCATCTTCGGTAACAGTCTTCTTTTGTACCTTCGTACTTCGTGTATGGTACTTTTTTGTGATGCCATCACTGTCTTCCCTGCCCTCTGTGTATATTTTAGTTACATCATGTTAATATATGAACGGTGTTACATGTGTATAACATGTTTTGATAACATTATAAACTAAATTGTACCCGTAATGTCATCATGAATCGTGTCTCTACAACCAGTCTTATCGTGGACCTCACTTGTTCGCTTTTTAGTCGCCCCCATGCTTACCTTTCTTTGATTTTTGCTTGTATCTGATTATATTAATTTCAAAACATTTTTATTAGTGACCATGTTGCATATATGCAACATTGTGTTATTAAAAGTAATATAATCATTACAATACCTGCAGTTTGCTTCTTTCTTGATGGCTCAACCATTGCTGCTAACGCCTTCATCATGCCTTGTTTTCCTGTTTATATCAAGTTTGTAAGTTTGTATTTTATGATACAAATAAGTTGCAAATAAGGGATACGCGTTTGAATAATAATTATTTGTAAATATACCTTGTTTTTTTACTTTATCATTTGGAGGGTTCACGTCTTCATCATCGTTGACGTGTTTTTCATTCTTATCAACCAACGTTGTTTCCTCATCGACATGCATGTTATGATCTTGGTTAATTGCTTCCAAAACATTACCTACAATATTCCTTATGGCCTGATCATTAGTCTTTTCCTTGCTTTCGTCAAAAGTTTTTTTCTGTTCATTTTCAGCATCATCTTTTTCAACCTTCCGTTGAACTCTTGCTGGCCTTGGTTTGTATGTTTTTTTGAAACATTTGTCGATGTTCCTTTTCCTTTTGTTATCTTTGTAGCATTTAGTATCTTTGAAATTTCATTTGTTGCATCCATCTTGTTTTTTTTTTTTTTGCCCTGTATATACAAACAATGAATGTGTGCATTAGACACTTTGCGTATATGCAGCGTAAGAAAGTGCAAAGTCAAAAAACAGGCATTGTAGTTATCGAACACAAATTTTGGTTCAGTAATTTTAAATCTATTCAATGAGCCAGTTCTGAATATATTGCATATAAGTAACAAAAGTTTATATACATACATGTAAAACAATGTAATGATGCACGTATGCAACGTACATTCATATTGCATATATGCATTATACTGTCATATTACATATATCCAGGGTATTCTATGTGTTGTAACAAGTGTATGATACAATCATGATACAATATGCATATTCAGGTGATGACATGCGATTTCTATGTGACATACGAGTCTTGAATTTCAAAATCAAAGCAATACCTAACATACCAAACCATGGATAGTATATAACCTCATGTATGACAAATAATTCGTCAGATTCTCAAAGGTATATGACCTGCTAATGGTCATTCCTCTAACACAAACCTTTTAGACATTTTATAAGCACTTGTGCACAAGATAGTTGGAATGTAGGAGTAGATAAGTCATGAAAACTGAATAAGCAAGTAGTCTATGGCATGTAAATGTGAAATCAAGAGCAAAACTTCGAAAATTCAACGTATAATCATGAAATCGGCGTTTTCAAAAAACCCTAATGCGCAGATTCGTCGCGAATTAGTGGTTTTAAAGAATAATAGGTTGTTTTCGAGTGTTTACCTGGTAGTTACTTTGCTCGCAGTCGACGATTTCACATCTGGATCGTTGATTACTTGCGATCGATCATAGATTTTCTGAAAACCCTAGGCTGATCGTCGTTTGAGAGAGAAGGAGAGACGAAGAGACGGGCGGGAAACTGAGGCGTAGATCTTACGCTTCTCCTTTTTACACTTGTTTTCTTTTTGACAAAATTACCCCTCCAGTTCTAATTCTTCTAAATAATGCCCAGCAATGTTATGTTTTAAAAACCTTACCAAAAGTAGGTGGTTTTTTGGTTTTTAGGCTAAGGGTGGTTTTTAAGTGAACCTAACCCTTCAATTTATTGTTGAAGGACAAACCGTAAAACCAAATCAAAACCTATTCATTAGTAACAGTTTGGTTTTAATTTGATTGTAATATTCAATGGATCACTTTCGAAATTGTTTCTTTATTAGATAGGTAGGAGAGCTAGGAGTTGGCATAGCCATTGTCACATTGAAACTCTTTGATATTTCGTTCAAATTGGGTTTTTATTAACGTGGAAAATTTAAAGAAAAGGGAATATACTTGAGACTTTTTTGTTTAAAGGGTGATTCCATAAAAAATGTAAAATCATTAAGAAATAAAATAAAATAGCGGTGACCTCTGGAACTTATTATTGATGAAGTTCAAAGATCATTCTAGATAATATCAAATGGTATGAAAGTAGAAGTAATGAAATCAACAAAAGGTAATCTAGTACTTTTACCAAACACACAAGATTGACAATCATTTTTATTTATTTTTCCACAACCAATAGAACAAGAACTTTTAAGAGAGTGCAACAAACTAGGGCCCGGATGACCGAGACGTCGATGTCAAAATTGATGAAAAATAGCAGCAAAGTAGAGGGTGTTGTGAGTTGAGACTTGAGAGACAAGTTGCACATGTATGTGATAGAAGTCATCCGAGCTATTGCATCATAGGATAGAGGTCTAAGTCTTGAGATCCCTTATAAGAAAAAGGGGTCAAATCAATAGATATTACCTAACCAAGTGTATACTTCAAACCACATAACTTGTAATTTACAAATAACAAAAGTCCAATCCTATGGGCTACGGTGGGAAAAGAAAGATCTTTTAAAATTCGGCCCAAATACCAAAAGTCCAATCCTATGGGCTATAATACCAAACCCTAATCAGGCGCCTATCTCATTCTCGACTCGCACTTTATTGTTTGATAGCGGCCCCCTTCGCTCTCATTTCAGATTAGGGCTACCACCTTCATAACAGATTACAGATCTACTCATGTGATTATACTTTTCAATATATTTTTTAGCAAGAGTATGATCGTTCAATAGTTAGTCACTCGGTAGATCAAACCGTTATTATCGTTTTCCGCCGGATCTGCAGTTGAAGCTTTCCAAACTTTTTTTGTCGGAAATCGTTGGATCTGATGCAGGATTGTTTGGACGAGTATCACGAGTAAGCTCTTTGTGCCTGTAACTTGAAATTTAACCGATTTAGGTCCATGTTATGCATCAATTAATTTAATTACTAGTTAAGTACTGAATTTTTTCGGTTAATTTTGTAGCTAATCGATCTATTACTTATCATCTATCTGCAACTGTAGTGCTGTTTAGTGTATTCACATAATTGATTCGTATATATTTTCCAGCAGAAATGGTGGATGTGCCTTAGATGAAGTTGTGATGTTCTTGGAGACCAGAAAACAAACAAATCCATATTTTTGGCATTGGATGCTTCACTAGTGGTTCATGAGAAGCTTGGGGTTTTGAGTTTTTTTTTTTTACTCGTGTGTTTATTTAGTATTAAATTGTTTCTGTAAAGAACTTTGACTAGATCTTAGATTATGATTTTTGTTTCTTAGTTTTAGGATGTTGGAGCTTTTTATGTTATTTTTGAAGGACTTCATGCTTTGGTCTTCAAACTGTGAAGATTCATGTTTTCGTCTTCAAAGGATTGTGAAGGTAATCCAATCCACTTACAATCTCGATGCATATCTTGAGACACTAAAGCCATGTGAAACTTGTGCATACAAGGACTTGTTTCGCGCAAGTTTCACATGGGCTTTAATGACTTTAGATACTCACCGAGATTGTGAGTGGATTGGATTGCTTTCACAATCCTTTCAAGACGCAAACAAGGAGTTTTACGTGATAACAAAAACAGTTCCACCATCTCATCGGCTTAGATGAGAATATATAACTAGAGTTTCATTAGCTAGCTGGTCTACTGTTTATAGATATAAATATTAGTTTAACAATTTTGTTGATAGATTATGCTTGATTGCTTGTATCAAAATAATTACATGTTTTCTCTTTCTATGTTGGTTTGTAAACAAGTAGTTTTCTGTAACATTCATATTTTCGTCTTCCATAATAATTTAACATAATAATGTTAATAAACCAAAACAAAGCAACTTGATAATTATAATAATACACTTATAATCGGTGGAACAAAATCAAAAGAAAGCAACTTGCTAGCATCATATATAATCAATGGAACAAAATCAAAACAAAGCTCCGTCATTTTATAGAGTTTGGAGTTAGGCTCTTTTGACAAAATCTTAAAAGAACCTACAAACAGCCCCTAAATTCAAGTTTCAACAGAATAGTGAAGTTTGTTAATAAAGTACACCCGGTAATAAAAAAGCATTTGGTAGTCACTTGGCTCTGCAGAAACCCTTTTGCTTGTTTTGTGACTCCTAGCTCTTGTGGGGATATCTACACACATTTCTCCGAGTATGGAGTGCTCCATCGATGATATGTATACCCAAATTTAACCATTTATAAATGTTCTTTTTAGTTTTATTAGAACTTTTATCCTCGAAGTACATTTATGATATTTAGGAATTGTATATCGAACGACTAAGGCCGCAAATTTGAATCCCAGTTTGGAGTTTGTTTAATAAATAAGTTTGAGTCTCAGTTTTATATGATGAGCAACTAAGCTTATTAATGAAAGAGATGTAAATGAACAAGACTACATTAGCGTTTCTTCAATTAACTTTAACCAAGGTTGCATAAATCGCTTGACGGTAGCTCGACGGTCGACTGGTGTTAAACGATTAATCGGATTAATCGTGATTAATCAGCGATTAATCGGAGACCCTAAATTATTACAAATATATATATATATATAGGATCATTGGAATTTGCTAAATATTGGAAAACCTGGAAAATATTTTAGTTCTCAAAATAAAAAATCCTCAAATGCTAACACTATATATAGAGTAAATTACACAGAAGGTCCTTTATGTTTTACCTTGGTTTCGAATTAGGTCATTTAAGTATAGTTGTTTCAACCGACATCCTTTATGTTTTCAATTTGTTTCAAAGAAGGTCCTTAATCACAAACGGTGTTAAAAACCACCGTTAAATCAGGGGTACTATGGTCATTTATAAAATCTTTAAAATAAAACATTTAAATAAAAAAAATCATAAAAAGATCTTAAAAAGATCAAAGAGATGAATATCAATGTCCTTCTAGGGCGCACGTAATCTTTCTTTTGCACACTAAGAGAAAATCAAACGCTAAATCGACGAGAAAATCTAGGGCTCAATCACAATGTCAGATCGTTCATCCGTACATCTTCACCTGGTTCGACTATAACATAAAGCTCAATCGAAGATCGTTCATCCGTCCATCTTTTACTTTTGTTCAACAAATCTTTAAGCTTTTTCACTTTGTTTCAGAACCTTGGTTTCTGAAGGTTTCTGTGGTCCAAAAACCAGATCACTCATCCCTTAATTTGTTCTGTAGTTTTTGAATATTCAATTTCAGAACCTGCTCTTGGTTCTTAATCTGTAAAAACAGAATGAAATTAAACCATCAAACCAAAGAACACAATCAATCACCCGAAAATAATTCGATCATTAACTCACCAAGAACACCATTTGTCCCGATCCTATAATAAACCGAAGTCGATTAAATCACATAATTCTTTGATCTCTTGTTGATTTCATTTAGACGAGGACAGGAATAAAAACGACGCCCTGGATTTAACCATAATCTCTTGTTGGAACTCTAATTGTGGGAAGATGAAGATCCAATAAGAATTGCGATTGAGAGGATCACTAATTGTTGGAACTGAAGAAGGCGATGGAGAAGTGCCTGGTTTTTCCGGACGATGGGAGATAGAAGAAAGATGATCTGATGTTTAAGGGTTTTTATTAAAAGTTATTTTTTTATTATTTTGTTTAAATTTAAAGATTTTATAAAATGACCATAGTACCCCTGATTTAACGGTGGTTTTTAACACGGTTAGTAATAAAGGACCTTGTATGAAACAGATTGAAAACATAAAGGATGTCGGCTGAAACATCTATATTTAAAGGACCTAATTCGAAACCGGAGTAAAACATAAAGGACCTTCTGTGTAATTTACTCCTATATATATAAACATGTACATATTCCAACATGTCAATATCCTAGTATAGTTAATAAGTAAATAAGTAAATAACCTTAAAAAGTAATAAACTAGTATTTATATAAACGTTTAAGTAAAAAAATCTAAATGTCATTTAAAACAACTACATTTTTCGTTTTCTTCTTCTTTCTTACAGGTTAATGGATACTATGTTGAATCGACTTGACTCTTTAAGGGGTGTGGAAGCACTTGCGACATATTGTCATATTCATTAGAGATGTTCCTCATGGATGAGCACGTAATTGTAATGTACTTACATTATAATACATGTCACTAATTTATAGTACTGATATTTGTTTATTTTTTGTTTCTTTTCAGGGGAATAAAATACAAGCCAATGTACTAAGGATATGGTTCATTTTATTGAATTTTATGGGTAATTAATATCATAAATAAGAATATATATGCTAATGATTAACTCGGCCCGTGTAATACATGGGTTCTAACCTAGTACAATAATAAAGTCGAATATATTCAATAATCCCAAAAAACAAACATATTTAAGTCAAATACTACAATATTAAAGTAAAAAAATACAGCTTTTTAAGTTTTTCATTTTTTTAATTATTAAAGTTGGCTAACCGTCAAGGCCGCCAAGACCGCTAAGGACCGATGTTGACCGTCGTTGACCAGCTGGCCGTTAACCATTAATCGTAGACGGTGAGGTGTCGCTAAGCGATTAATCATTGATTAATCACCGATTAATCGTGATTTCTGCAACATTGACTTTAACATAACAAAAAAAAAAACACAAATAAATATTTTTTATTATTTGTTTTCATTTAAAAAAAATATTATTATTATTAAACTAGATTTATATATTTTTTGATCAAATATTTCCACCAAACCACTAGACTACAAGGGTCAGTCACCACCGATAGGCTACAAGACCATGAATATTTTAATTTAGTTTACGTATTTTTTTCTTAGATACCATTATTAACATTTATATAAAATCAATTCAGACGATCAACTTACAAACTAAAAGGAAATACACACGACATCAAGTCGTTATGCCGGGAAGACGGGCAACAAGTTGCGCCGCCAACCCTTTTTTAATAGCAAAACCTAGACGTATAAAAACAAAGTTATTCATATTAGAGGTTGTCTATTCCCGTGTATGACCCTTTGGATCCGCTTTAACGTGGCCACCGCCTCCGAGTAAATTTTATATAATAAGAGAGTAAATTTTTCTCGATGATACAATAAAAATAATAACTAACTTTAGAAAATATATAGAGAGGTTAGGTAGGATAATTTGTTACAATTAATTCTCGAAAATATATATTAATTATATGTATGCATATAGATTGTTAAAATTTTTATGTCCAATAAAAAGGTACGGAAATTCTTTTTCTTTTTAAATTGGAACACTTTATATGTATGCATATAGATTTGAATTTTTTTCATATAGAGTAAACAAAACTTATTTTTTTTAAATCGTCCTCGCTAAATACATTTTTGAACACAGCACGATGGCTAAGCGTTGTTCACAAGAGCTACCTAACCCCTCATTTTCCAGTTTCTTCCAATCACTGGGTCAAAAGCTAAGCTGATTGGCAAACCATTAAATTATAAAATATTGTATTAATTAGCATTTTAATTTTGTTGATGTTAATATGTTATAATGTATAAAATATAAATCATATCACGCTGTTAAGAAAAGGGGTTAGGTGTGATATATGTTTAACTTAGGGGCATCCACATGAGAGCCCAAGCTCTTTCCGGCATGTACCTGAGCAGGTGTTAATGAGGACAGTACCGATTTCGGTACAAGATTTCTTTGTTTTTTTGTTTAATGAGTTTGATTTAAATTAATTGTGAACGAGAAGAATGGAGGGTGTTATTACATTTGAATGAGATCTACTGAGTGTTAGTGATCAGAAACTGATAAATTTTGATGTGAACAACAGATAATATACAAATGAAGAAAATAGAACAGAGTGATCGGTTCTACTAGACTCGGGAGATTGCAACTGATGGTCCAAAGTCTAAATTCTCATTCTTGTCTTGTTGATTAAAGATGTGGACTACTTCATTTCGGGCTCTACACGACCCCGATGGTACATCAAGCCGGGGACCGCGGTCTGATACGTTATCACACTAACTTTATTGAAGTAGAATTCTTAACCACTTAAAAATCAATAGATTATTTCCATTTGATTCGTAGAGACAAAATTAAAGCAAAATAACAATATAAAGTTATTTGAGTTCTAGCATAATAATTGAAAAGAGTAATGTCCTTTTTTATTTTTTATAGATATTCATGTTCAAAATAGTTATGTATTTTTAAACAACAATGTAGCTTAAAAGTCTAAGTGTCTATGTTTAGTTGTTTGAAGAAAAATAACGAAATAAAAGATTTAAAAACTCTGTCATTTTGGTTTAAAATATTACTATATTGATTATTGTCCTTTTTAACGGAGTTAGGTAGGCACTGATTTATTTCTATTATAAACACACATTGCCATGCATCATCTTCGTGTGGAAACATTTAACAACAAAAAAAATGAATTCAAACGATTCAATTTACGAATCTTTCCTCCACTGCCTCCAACAACTATCACCACAACCCGACCCGGAAGCATCCACCATTGTCTACACCCCGACCGTCAACGCCTCCGCCTATACCGCGGTCCTCGAATCCAACATCCGAAACCGCCGTTTCAACACCGCCTCCACACCCAAACCCGCCATCATCATCACCCCGACAAAATACTCCCACGTCCAAGCCGCCGTTATCTGCGCCAAAAACCTCGGTGTCCGGATCTTGATCCGTAGCGGCGGACATGATTACAACGGACGGTCTTACGTCTCCCACGAAAAAAAGTTCATCTTAATCGACATGTTTAATTTACATAATGTTAGTGTCGATATTGAATCTGAAACCGCGGTAGTTGAAACAGGCGCCCAGCTGGGCGAGCTGTATTACCGGATTTGGGAAAAGAGCAAAACACATGGGTTCCCCGCTGGAGTGTGTCCGACAGTTGGCGTTGGCGGACACATCAGCGGGGGCGGTTACGGCACCATGATACGAAAATACGGGCTGTCAGTCGATCACGTGACTGACGCCCGTATTGTTGACGCAAATGGTCGTATCATGGACCGGAAGTCAATGGGCGAGGATCTTTTCTGGGCCATCCGCGGCGGCGGAGGCGCCAGTTTCGCCGTCGTTTTATCCTACACCGTGAAAATAGTTCCAGTGCCCGAGGTTAACACCGTTTTCCGCGTTAAAAAAACCGTTGCGGAAAACGCGGTTAACCTCGTTTGGAAATGGCAGTCAGTTGCGCCGTCAATTGACAGAGATTTGTTCATCAGAGTTATGTTAATGCCGGAGACGGTCAACGGACGGTCAACGGTTCAGGCTTCGTTTATAGGACATTTTTTAGGCGGCTCCGAAAGATTATTACAAATAATGAATAATAACTTTCCGGAATTAGCCTTAAAAAAAGAAGATTGTTTGGAAGTAAGCTGGGTAGAATCGGTATTTTACTGGGCAAATCTGGATTACAAATCGCCGGCGGAGCTCCTCCTCGACCGCCACTCCGACGACGTTAACTTTCTGATCCGAAAATCCGACTACGTACAAAAACCCATATCAATATCCTCGTGGGAGTCCATATTCAACAAATTGGGCGAATTAGGCAAATGTGGGTTTTTACTAAACCCTTACGGCGGGAAAATGGAAGAAATTCCGGCGGATGCGACGCCGTGTCCCCACCGCGCCGGAAACCTGTTCAAGATCCAGTACTCGATGAACTGGACCGAAAACGATCCGAAATTGGACGAAATGTATATGAATCAGACGAGGGATTTGTTCGATTTCATGACGGAGTACGTGTCGAAGAATCCGAGATGTGCGTTTTTGAATTACAGAGATTTGGATATCGGAGTGATGGCCGGAAGCGGTGAGAGGGGTTACAACTCCGGGAAAGTTTACGGGAAGAAGTATTTCAAGGAGAATTTTCATAGATTGGTGAAGATAAAAACAGAGGTTGATCCAGATAATTTCTTCAGGACTGAACAGAGTATCCCTGTACTTCCTGGAATTAAAAACTCAGAGGGATTTCTATTTAGTAGAATTTAGTTGAAATTGAACCACTGTTGTTATTATTATATTGTGTGAATTTGTTTATTTGAAGTGTATGAATAAACCGATTTTTTTGAATATTTTTCATCTAGTAATCTAATTGTTGTTTAAAAAGTATAGATCTGGATCTTAAACTTGATTAATATATAATATCTATGATTTTGGACTTTTGCCCAGATTCAGTCAATAAAATGAAAGTAGAAAATACAAGGCTTGGAAAAATAATTTGCAAATACGTTATGCGTAATATGAATTTAGGACGTATTTCCAACAAATGAATTTAGAACGTGTTTTGTTTCATTAGGTGCCGGATGAATAAGAGATTCTGAACCAGTAAGTAAGAAAACTGTTAAGAACCTGTTTGGTTGGATCTCTGAATGAATGAGATGTCTGATTCTAATTTTTTTTTTCATTTTAACTTGTTCCACATTGGTGTGAGAACAAAAACAAATGGTTAGTTTATATATGCAATCATTTATGACTTATTAAGTTCTAATGTTATGTTTACTCCGGCATCTACCCGCGCGAAGGGGGGGGGGGGTGGGGTGCAAATTTGGTTGAAATCCCTTGAATTCAATGCGGACACTAATGAAGCTTCGAAAACCCGGGTCTCGTGCGAGCAAATTTTTGGTTCAGCAGGTTGAACGTTGGTCTATTGTGTCCGATTATATAGGCCAAGTTGATTGATGTGCTAGTTCTGTCCAACCTATGTGGTCGTTCGAACTGCTTTGTGAGGAATGGCTCGTGGATCGTATCTCGTAATATTTGTAGGGAGTGATTCGATCCAAACACACGTCATCAAGCTTCGTTTAAGAACATTTTATAACACATCTATGATGGATTTTTTTGACAAAAGTAAGGTGGTTGAGTTTTCGATGCTTTTTTGTGCACCATCCTAATTAACTATACATGCATTTACAATACTAATTTATTTTTTGTTTAACGTTGTTGCTCTTTCATTCTTTGTTTAACCCCTCTTTCAAAATATCCTTATATCGATTGGTGGTTGTGAATGGCGATTCTTGGTTGTTATGAGCAGATCTAGGTTCGTCAGCAATGGCGAAGCTTAATTATAAACCCGAGGGGGGGGGGGGGGGCTTGAGGTTATTTTCGTCCAATAGTGTATATTTTTGTAATTTTTTGCCGAAAGTTTTATATGTATTGAGTATGGTCCCGTTGGTTTACCTCCCCGTGGCCCCATTCAGGTTCTTCTTCAAACTTCGCCACTTGTCGCCGATGAAACGAGAAACACATGGAACCAAAGCCGGAGAAAATGAAGAAGAAAAGAAGATATAAGTTCCCATAATGCTGGATTATGAAGGTTGTTTAAGAGCATTTTCCATCTTAAAAATTCTTGACACCACATGTAATTGATGGCTAACTTCTAATACATTTGACGGTTGCTGATCGGTTATGTGATGAAACCAAGGAATTTTTAATGATTAAAGAAAATGCCACGTCGACACCCCCACTTTCCGTTGTTGTCGGCGGCCCTATGTGATAACAAGTTAGTGGCTAGTTTAAAACACGTGATAGAAGATTATAGATGTGGCCGCTTTTCTAATGTCACATTCTAATTGGTCCCAATGATCAATGATCATTTAATAAAGGCTAAAATAAAGTGGTCATTTTGATAAAAAGGAATGTTTAACTTAGTTATTTTGATTAAATAAAAAAATTACTTACGGATCCATATCGAGAAACAAGATAGATCTTGCCATAGATCGGACATTGTCTTAAACAAGCTTTTAATGGGAATGGTCCCCATTTATCTGAGAACCGGACCATGAAGCAGAGTTGCCCATGTGGTTCCATTTAAACCTTTTGTGTTAAAGAAGCATATTCCTTCGAATCAAGATGGTGTAGCTTACCATTAAAAAACAAACTATGAGAGGTGGTAGACTGGTAGGTGACATTATTTTAAAATTTATTTTGTAGAGGGGTCACACCAGCATCCACATCAAGGAATTATTAAGAATGGATGTTAGATGGGTTTGGCTCTCTAGCTTTAAAAAAAAAAGATAAAAAGATAAAAAATGGATTTGGCTCTCTCTCTTACTTATAACCATGTCATTTATGTGCAGTTTATTTTTTAAGAGATAAATGTTTGTATTTTGCGGACCACATCTGTAGACATCTATAAAAGAAGATGTGAACAAAACCTCTGCATTATGTAAGAAGAAAACTGTTTGTTTTTCTAAAATGAATGGGCGACGGGATGGAGGACGACTGCCGGTGGAGAGCATTGGCCGGCGAAGGATGGCCGCTAGTGGAAGGGGGCGGCAGTTTGAAGATGTTAGATTTGGTTGGGTCACATTTTTATTCGGAAGGTATTCGAAAAAACATATATTTTTAGCGAAACATATTAAAAAAAAACAAACAGTCTGCAGACGTAAATGTTTGCACATGGTCTGCGCGGCGCAGATATAAGAAGATAAGAAAAGCTGGGAAAAAAAAACACTACCTTAACAATTTTTTATTTTAATTTGTTCTCCATACGCAACGTATATCGTATATTGATAATATGTTTCATACCTAACAAAGAGGAAAGAGAGATGTTGAAAGTTGATAAGTCCATGAATGGTGTTGGTAGGGACACGGGGTTGAGTGATTGAAAGTTGAAACTGATCCTCATATCATCACTCTAGCTAGACATGTGAATTTGGGTATCCTGATAACTTATCAATATCATTACTTATTTTCTTCTCTCTTTTTCCCCTTTATATCACGTTTTTGTTATCAATAAAATTTATATTTATTGTTTTATGAAAAATTTAGAAAATGTTATAAAAGTTAAAGATGGCGCTTTTTTTCTTAAATAGCACAAATCTTTCAGCGGATGGTACAACCATATGAACCTTGTTTTTTAATGTTACATTTTTTCATAGCAAAAACTTACAATACGTTCCATCCTCTTTGATTAATAGTATCATTTAAACAATAATCTTTTTAAACAATAATCTTTTTCAAATTTTGTTATTTTTATTTTCCGGACAGCCAGACGTTGACATGTAAACTACTCATAAGTTTTTTTTTTCATTTATACTTTTTTAAATACAATATTTTATAAAATTATAAATATATCGATGTTTTTAGTTTTATCCACCGATCAATTATAAGTTCGTTCATTGGTATGATCACCCTACAAATCTACTTAGGTAGTTAGGTATTTTGTGATTGTGTCTGGGCCTTGGGCCTATGCATTAGCTACTGGGCCGATGTTGGCTGGGTTCGGACTTGCGAATATGGCCACATCATTAAATTTCTCCAAAGAGCAAATTAATTTCTCAATTTTCCCACAAACTAAGAAAATAACATAAATCATCGTACTTTATCTTATTGATCAAACTGAAAGTTTAGATTATTATTAGTCACTTTGTCATAGTAAAGATTGTTAAAATCCAATATAGCACAAAAAGTATGGTAAAAATGTGGTGGGTCCGGTGGTCCATCTTCATCCCCTTCAACTTTGTTCTTATTGTATCCACAGTCCAATCTCATTCGATCTAACCCTATTGTTGGACAATTAATTTTTAAATTGATGTAGAACATGGTTAAGAAGAGTCAGAGTTTAGGGATTATGGTGAAGAGGAGTTGGTGATTGACTGGCGCATAAACGGTTACGGAGATAAATTTGGACCATGTGATGACAACGATTGAGGCGACAGAGGGGTTATTGATCTTCCAGAGGTTGATGGTGTTGTCCCATGAGTATGAAATTATGAATAAACGAGATGGAGTCTAAGTCGTCCTTACTATCTAATCGAAAACACAAATAAGGTTTGGTCAGATCGTGAGAATGAAGCGGAGATGTCAACAGAGTGTCAGAGTGGGCGTGTTCGTGAGGATGAACGACAGAGAAGGTTGGGTCAGATCAGGAGAACTTCTTAACATCTTTAGTTCATGAACAACCCAAAAGAAGCAAACCCAGTAAAATATCATTTCAGTAGAAACAGGAGAAAAAAAACATGCAAACACAATAAGAACATCCACTTCAGAAGAAATTTAAAAAAAAAGGAAACCCAAATATCATTCCTAAAATATGGGATTCTATAAAACTAAAATTACAACCTCTTTACTTCATAAACAAATAATAACTAACATCCGCTTGAGTAGAAATAGAAGCATACCAAATTTCAAGCACTGACGCATACAAATGAGGCATCAAACTATGAAATCGTCAACCAAAAACACGCTCAAGCATAAAAAGAGCACCACGAAGTTCATTTCACAAAAATAACAAATAATCCGTCACAAACACGGTTTAATCGATAAGAAACTGAATGAAATGGTCAATTAATAAAATATTGAAGCATAAAAACATGAACATGAAGTTCAAATGTTCAATTTAGAAAAATAAGTTCGATCGAGCACACCGAAGCATGTTAAGACCACAACTACGTTCAATCCACATAAATAACAAATTCAATTGCGTTCCTACCCACAATCCAGTTAACGCTAAACCTTTCGGTCGGAAGCAAAAAAAAAAAAAAAAAAAAAGAGCTAAGGAATTACCGTGCGGTATAGGTATAATCGATGAGAGCAACGAAACTAATGGCGGAGGCGTGCCTAAATTAGGAACCGACCCCATACGGGTAGAGTTCAAATCACCATTGTGGATCATACTTCGTAATGTTATAGGTACTACGCAGGTCTTTCAAGCATGGTTTCGGTGGGGGTTGGAAATATGGGGTGGGTGAGGGATCCAAAAAGAAACAACCTCATGAAGCATAATACTTGTACACAACGCTGAATGAGTGGTACCCGAGGATACATCAACCGCTTGTAAATGGAGCTCAATTGATGGTACCTGAGGTTGATAAATGTTATATAGAAGTAATAGTTAGCGAATTCATCAATGTGGGACTAGCCCACTTGGTAGAGGCTTTGTCCTCTTAGTTGGAGGTCATGAGTTTAAACCCTGACAATGGTGTAATTGTGCCTAAAACTTATATTAGCATACAAATTGCGATGGAACTCGAGCAGGTATCACACAACACCATTAGATTTTCTTTCAGATTTATATAACAAGAAATTTAGAGTAGCATAATATACAAAACATATAATATGCATATTTTTATAAACAACAATTGGTTTATAGATACAATAATAATTTGACATGTAACTGAAATTTTTTAGCATCTCTGTACATGTGTTCTCACCTTCGGGAAGTTGATTACATTTCGTATATGATGTTATATAGCTAGCAAAAATGTCTATGTAGAACAATATCGAATATTTTACAATGAAGTAACCATATCTAGATTGCTAGAGGTGCAAGGCGCATGCGGGATCCAACTAAGAAACATATATCTATACATTAACCTCCTCGAAACAAAAGCATAAATCATAAAGAAAAATTGAAAACAAAACCAAGTAAAATAGAAATAAATGCATACATATAAAAAATACACCTCCAAGTTTGCAATTTTTTCAAATCCACCTTTGGGTTCTCACTCATCCTTTCATATCAATCTGCAGCACAACATAATCCATTTACTAACAACTTCTATTTTATTGGGTCACTGATCTGGTGTGTCCTAAAAAAAATAAGTGTTTAGGTTAATGATCCATATGTTTGGGCTGCACCTCCTAACATACAATTAAAACAGAATTGTGAATTGTGACACATAAAACAATTTGAATACATAATTCAGTCACATTCTGATTTATAAAATGTTCAGTATCACCCATTTTTTAATAATATTGCATAGTTTTTAGGAAAATGATCAAGAATGGGTGTTTATAAATATGAAATGTTGACCTCAGTTTGTGTAAAATGCATAAAAGGAAATGTAGTATCTCGGTTATAATGAAACATTAATGGAATTTCATGTATTTACAAAAAGAAATATGGGATAAAAAATAATAAACAATTCATTATTTATGATAGAAAACAATGAATCACATTGCATTTTTTGGACGAATAGAAATTCAGGTGTTGTTTTACAGTGTATACTTGTTAACAATTTCTCCCAAATTCTGAACAGGTGGATCAACATACGTTATGTCACTTTTGTGGATTTCAGTAGTAAATATTTATGCATAGATAGAATATGTACAAATTAAATGTTAAAGCATACCTTTGTAGGTGTTTAGTGTGGTAACTTGCTGGAAGCAACTGCTGCCATTTACCAACTATATGGACACCAACAATATTCCACTTACACTGAAATTCAGATACAGACAGGAAGAACAGATAGTATCCAATCCATCATAACGAAAAGAACCACAAAGGAATATCAAAGATTTAATCAAACTCAAAAATTAATAAATAATTATAATCTATTATATATGCGGCATAGTACTAAGGTTCATAAATTTAAGGGTTATATGTTTAAATTTTACTACAAATTATTATTGGATATATACATAATATAATATAGAGTATCCAATAATATAGAGTATCCAGTGAGTGTGCACTTGTAATAATATCCTTTCAAAAACAAATACTTCAGTTTTGTTTATCACTCGGAACATGACTTTCCAGCCACCTTTGAAGAATTCCCTGAGAAATAATTTAAAATAATATGTATTAATACATTGAAATGTTAAGAAAGTTCATTGTTATTAGAAGTTAAACTTACTACTTAAAAAACTGATTTCAAAAGAATCAATTTCTATAGTTAGTTAGAGTAAGGCATGGCACAAAAATTTGTAATTTTTATAAGCAGTTAATAAGTTCAAATGTACCTTTGGAGCAAGCACGCCTTATTTTCCTCTGTTTGAACCATGTTTCAACTTCATTTTCCTTAACTGCTTCTACGGCTGAGGTGTTTTGATTGCTTACGTTAAATACATTGTTAACTGCTATAAGGTCATCTCTCTTTAGGCTAACTATTAACATGTAATACTTTGGGAATTCCTCTTATTGTTAGAATTGATGTAGGTAGAACTTTTTGGTCAGTGTATCCTTTATCGACAACCATTTCTACACATGAGGTTTGTATAATGGAAGTCATTGCTTCATGGAAGAAAACAACATAGGCACTTCCCGTTTCATCAGCAATTGTAGTGTTCAGACAGTACCTATACATAATTTATTATAAAAAATGAAAACATAACAATAAGAAACCTGCTAGGTATGATGATGCAATTGAGGTAAGCTGACATTCCAAGCACATAGCGTAGTACAAAGTACGGTCCTTGAAAACATGTGCTATACTCGCAACTCTAAGAGTTAAACTTGTTAAAAATGGAAAGTATATAAGATTTATTCGTTAAAAATGAACCTAATTCTGAATTTAAAAAACAGACTCAAGTTAGGGGTTAAAGAAGAAAGTAGTTAATTTATTATTAGTAATTATAATTTTATTATTAGTAATATATATATATATATATATATATATATATATATATTGTATTATATTACCTTATTATTTGCCTGTTCAAATTTCAAATTAGCAATGGTTATCTTCTTCCCCGTACGAACACCTGAGGATGGAACTCTAAGTCCTTTAAACCTACATGATAAGAAAATTAAAACTAAAATTCTCATCAATCTCATATATCAAATAAAACTGAGACTAAATTTGTATTTAAATCTTACTTTTCTATATATTGATGTAAATCAGGAAAAGTTGGGTTGATTGATATTATTATCGCGGGTGTAGTTTCAAGTTGTAATAATCCTGTAGAAATATGTAAAAAATAGTTAATGTTGATACTTTAAATAATGTATTTTGTGAAACAATACCTTTACGTTCAGTGACCATTAACGAAGTGATTGCAAGGACTTTGCCTATAACTTTTTCCGTGTCAACTTGAAATAGTCCATTTTGCCAAATAGTGATCTCTAGAACATGTTCTCTGCAAATTAATATTAAATAAGTATATGTGATGTAAAACAAAGGGTATATATATTTATGAATGTAATTGATAAGGAAACTTTAGTTTACCCTTCATCTTGAACCAATATCTTTTTCTAATTGATCCTATTTTTGGTTATGATGTTTCTGACTCGTTCTACACGACCCACATAATCTGTCCATATAGTAAATTTAATGTTAGTATATTTAAAATACATATTTAATAAGGATGTATAACAATACCTGTTAGTAAAGTGTGAGTCTTTCTTCCTTGTAGAACATGGAAATGAACAAAGTTGTAATACAAAGTAGTAAATTTTCATTATGGATTGGGGCAAACTTCGCCTTTTTTCCAACTCTAATAGATATAGTATGAGGTACTACGGCCTTGTATGTTCTAGATGACACAGTTACAAAGTCCTCTACTATGTAAAAGGATTGTCTATTGATAGTAGAGTCAAAATATGCCTCTTGATTCGCATAAGCAATTGCTTCTATTGCGTCATCCTTAAGATGTAAAATTTTATTAGTTGTTAAACGTGTATGTAATAAAAGATATTGAAAGACTAACCCTTATATCGACAAATAGGTAGCAGTTCTAGGATTTTGGAATGTGGTTTCCATTTTTTGATAACTCGAATTTCAATTTCGTTATTTGTTTCACCGGGTTGTAAATCTGATATCGTTTTGAAAATCAATGCTGAGATGATTAACGTATGAAAAGCAGAATGTTAAATATCTAATGAAATAAATTTTTAATACTGTGAACATTTCTTAATTGTAAAAACAATAAAATATGTATATTTTTGTAGAAAATTTGTACAGTTTCTTATTTAAGTCAGAAGACAGATTTACATATGAGTGGTAATAGTTGTAATTCATATACCGAATTGTATATGAAAAACAATGCAAATTTAAGCAAAGTTAACATAAAAAAAACGGACTAATCAAATTTGAAATAAATAACATAATTTGTGATTAACATATATGATAAGGCAAGTATTGAAAAGGCGTGGTATGAATATTGGTTATCTAAATATGATGATATACATAAAGGTTCTGTCATTATTTGAAGAAGAATATGATGATAGAAATATTTGATGAAAAAATTGAGTCTTTTACATATATTAAGAGGGAGTATGCAATAAATTTAAAAAAAAGAGTGGCTCTTGTACATAAATGTGAATTTTTGAAGAAACACAACTTCATGAAGAAAATAACACAATTCATAAACACTATTATGCTGTTTCTTTGCGATTAACCATTTTATTAAATCAAAAGGTATCAATTTGAAGGATGATAGGCATGAAGATTACAAATAATTTGCATGCAACCATAGTTACAGCGTTTGGTTCTTTAATGTCCGGTTTTTTAGGTTGAACCGACCCGCTTCGAACCGGCCGGTTTTCCGGTTTTTTCCGGTTCAACCGGTTTTCTGATTTTTTATTATTTTTTTAAATTTTGTTAACTTTTTTTTTTATTTTTTATTATTTTTTAAAGTTTAAAACTTATATTTTCTTATGAAATACATATTTGATATTATTTTTGCGTGGATTATAATTGTATTTTAACTACTTTTGTTGGGGTGTACAAATTTATTAGCATTTTTATAAAAAAATATATATAAATCCCCTAATCGGTTCAACCAACCGGTCTAAACGGTCCGACCGGTCGAACCAGTCCTGGAAGGTTTTCCGGTTCAACTAAAAAACCGGTTTTTAAAACAATGCTATTAACTGACACATTAAACATGGTATCTCAGAGTCTCTCTCGCTACAATCAACTTCTTTTTCCGATAACTGACACCTTAAGCAATCATTGAGATATGTTTATTAAAACTATTTAAGAAATTTTATCATAAGACACAAAAAATCAAAACATACAAGTGGTCGAGAAACTTCGACAACTGTCTCTTTCACAACCACAAGAGCAGAAGTAAAGAGTCTCATTGTCTCTAAGATGAACGCACTCCTCCCTGCAGAACATATATGATATTTGCAAACATTGTGTTGTTAGACTATTGTGAAAGCTAGATTAATGCAAACTAGTGGGTGCCCTTTAGTTGTCAACTTTTGAACATGTGAGGGGCAAGCATCACCCAAAACAAATGATCAAGTATATAGTGATTTGTGCATGGGTCTACTAAAAATAACCAATAAAACACAAAAAAAATCTAATACCACCAAGGCTAGTTAGCGGGGTGGTTTTAGCGTTCAAAACCGAAATAATCATACGAGAAAGTCTCATCTTTGACAATCCAAACCCCATCCGTTCGAAATTACCCAAAAAACTTAAAAATCTATAACAGGTGGCACTCGAATGCAAAATATGAAAATAAAGAGCAAGATTACATGAATACAACCAAATGCTAATGATTTGAAATTGGTTCCAAGCATTGTAATTAAAATAGTCCAAACTCATCAATTGTTTCCCAAAAACACTAAGAAGTTGTAAAATTAAAGGAGTTGCTTACTTAACATACTCTATAAGTCTATATCTATGCTTCGAATTTCTGTTAGTTTTCCAACCATTCCAACAAATTAATCATACTAACATAGCAAATGTTAAGTACAATTAATACCACAAATAACATTTGCAAATGTAATTATGCAAGTCTAGAGTGAACTAATGAATTGAAAAAAGGTTTAATTAAAGATCGTACCGAAACAGTGAGCCTCCATCATCCTAAAGCTTAGAAAAACGTCGCCTGAAAGTGAAATGAAATTAGATATAAAGATATCAAACGCCATGGGTGTTAGGAATCCGTAACTTTGGATTTGGGTGCTGTCTATAAACAAACCCTAGATGAAGAAGTTAGCGATGGTTAAATTACTGGGGCAGGGGTAAGATTTTGGAGTGATAATCGGACCGGTTTGGGATTGCCAAAAGATCTTTTTCCATGAAAAAAAAAAGTTTAATTTTTTTTTTTTTTGAGAAAATGAAAGAATGTTGCGTGAAGACTGAAGGCTATGGCAAATCAAAATGGCCACTGTATGCGGTTTTGAGGGATGGTCCACGTATTTAGTCGTAGTAATTTTTAGGTAATACTTTAATATATTAGTCTAGTAATTGAAGCTTTATTCATAATTAATGAATGTAATTTTTAAACGGTTTGGTTTTGCTATACAAAACGGTTTAGTGGCACAGTTTGTGATAGGTTTACGGAGAAAACCTATAAACTCTTAAAATAGACCCGTTGAGTGGGTTAATCTCCAAGAATTAGATGAAGAACATGAATGCAAATTGCAACAATATTTCTCTCTGATCTCTTTCATCTAAAAACCAAACATAAATACTAGAAGTAACAAACTGATCCAAATCGAGAATTATGGGAAACATGGGTAAAGTGCTCAAAATGGAAAACATGCAAATAAGAAAAAGTCATGCAATGGGACGTGGGTTGTGAGCTTCTGTTCCAATTCTTCGGCTCCAAGTCTTCATTCAAGGAGCTTAGTGGGCTTCTTCCTAACTCTCTTGGGCTGCTGATTGGATACATTCGGTGTGGGCTCATCGAAAGTGGTTTGGTCCATATCAGTTTGTTGTGCGTTTGTCTTCTATTTCTTTGTAAATGAAAAGCTTTTGTTGTGAATGAAATGCCATATTTAGTTGAAAGTTTTAATCTCTCACGTAACTCAATTAGATTAGGCTTAATAGTCTTGATTTTGGCTTCAACTAGTTAGCATCCTTCTTCAATCGAATTGGCTTAATGGCTTAATGCCTTCGATTTGGCTAGATCAAAGTCTTGATATTGGCTTTAATTTGGCTTTAACCGTTTTGATATTAGTTTTAATTTTTTTTAACAACACGGTTCCAATCCCCATTACAATTGATTTGATCCCCACGGGAAATGGTTAGGAACCTACTTATTCATTTTTTTTTTTTTTTTTTTTTTTTTTTGAACGGCACCTACTTATTCATTTATTTTACACTTTGCTAGTTTTAAAAGTTTAAGAAATGAATTGTAATTTTGCTCAATCTATTATTTGTAATTTTGATCCCCATTACTTTAAAGTTTAATAACTGATTTGCTCCAATCTGTGATTTCATTTAAATGTTGATGCGAAACCGAACCGAAAGTATGTATCCGATGCAAACAGCAAAAAGGAACTAAAACAAATGCTTTAAACAAATCACTAAAATCACTAACTTAGAATCTTAGATGAACCCTTAAGTATAAATGAAACTAAAAACCTCTATCAATCCATAAGATAAACCGATAAGTTTAGAAAAAAAATTATTGAAGAAAATTAAACTCCACCAATCATAAACTTTTTAGTTTATTGTTGCCGATCTCAAACCCGGATATAAAAGAGTAGGGTTTATTATTAACGATCACCTGATATTTGGAGTAGCCGAGAAGGGGTCGCGTAATTTTTGTTCGCTTGGGGCTACCAAATCGGTTGAGGGTCCCGTACTTTTACCAACTAGGACTTGTCCTAGTGGTATTCTAAAGACCCAATCCTAACAATTTTTAGATTGAAATTTCACGTGGATTTCATCATATTGCTTATAAATTTTGCTAATGACATCTATAACTATTTTTCTATTACTCCCTTGGTACCAAAAGTCAAATTCAAATGCAGAATTGAGATAAATTCATGTTAATTTTCTAAAAGAATCACATTACATAGTGACCATACAATGAATTTTCAAGACTTCAATGAGCAAGAAATATAATGTTTTTCACTGCTTTAGCTCTGAAAACTATATAATCTACCAACTTCTTGACTCTGCTTAATGTTTTTCACTACTTAAGAGTATTCATTGGAAAATCTGCTAAGTTATCAATGATTAGACCACATTTTAAGATATGGAAGTAGTCTTGCAGGCAGGCACATGTAAATCAACTGCAACAAAAGACCCATGTCTTCTTCTTTGACTAATCAATCCTGCAACCATACTATCAAGATCAAGCCACTACAAACACATAATATGAGCAGGAAAAGAAATTCTTAAGTTTACATATATTCTTAAGTTTACATATATCTACATTTAACATCGAAGGTGAAGTCTGCAATGAACTGGTGGTGGCTCAATCTTTAATTATTTTATAGCGACACATTTTTTCGGGACAGACGCGCGGCAACACGCGCTAAGCATATATGACAGACTAATATTAGTCATTGGTCATGTATATCTGGGAAAATAAAATAAAATTATGAAATATCAAATCATATAAAATTATTTTTTGTTGATAAACTCAAATTTAGAACTAAATAGTACATGATTCGTCAGTAACAAAAACGCACATGACTACATATTTACTTGACTTTTTGTCCCAATAAGTGTTTACTAAGTAAGAGTTTTAAAGAAACACTTAGAGTGATCCATAAGCATTAGTTGATTCATTTAGATCTTAAAATACTAAGCTCGTATTATCCCGAAGTATATTATGAATAGTGTATAATACCTGATAAAATGTTTAATGGGATGTTTATCTTAATCTTAAACTTATCTATCTCCCCATGTTATGATATTTAAATATTAATTATGATATTATAAGCTTTTGTTAAATTATGATATTTTCCCCTCGGTTTGATCCAACATAGTTATCTCATCATTATTTTAAAGTTCATTTGTGTTCTCCAAGTTTTTGTTTGAATAAATCATGTGTACTTTGGAAGTTTATGCAGCCTTTTGACTGAAAATGATTCTGTTATGTGACTATGTCCAATGTCCCCTTCTTATTTATATATTCCCTCTTCTCCTTTACCTTCCCTAGATCTATATACATTTTCATGTGGCTATATCTTATTACCCACTAGATTCTCACTTTACAAAGATATTAAACAGTTGATAATCTCGAGGTTAAGTTTAATTACTTATTTAACATCACATGGTTAGTTCAACAAGTAAAAAATGCAGCACTTGTAGAACAAAAACACAGTTATCACTTTCATTCATAATTTCATATCAATCCAAGTTTAGTTACTGGCTTACTGCTCTCCCCCACTGTCCTGCTTCGCAAAATCGTTCTGTTTTTCTAGAAATCTGCCTTTGAAATCGGACGTGGCTGCATGGCGGCTCGCTCGCAGCTAGCCAGCTGCTAACTCATGGCTGGCAGGCTTGGCAAATCAGCAGGAGTCACTAGCATAGTAAGTAATGTGTCTTTAGAATATGATTTTGTGTTACTAAATAACTAGAAATAAACAATGATGATTTTTAACAAAATAATGGGTTGTAACTTGTAAGAAAAGTTGTGTAGACTGTAGCGGTGGTTTTTATGATTTGGAGTAGTTATAAATAGATTTTAACTGTGAGTCTTGGCACATTCTAAGGGATAAAAAATGTCATTTTTGAGAGCAGACTTTAGCTTTAGTAGAGATTGATGTGTGGATGATGAGAAGCAAAAGGGTGCTTTTCTTGGTATTTGGCATGTGGGTGATGGTGGTGATGCCATTGGTAATCAAGGGTAAAACTTATAAAACCATAGTTCCATCATTATCATCATCTTCTTTGTCTGCAAGAAGGCCTAGTGTTGTAAATGTTGGAGCATTATTCACAGTGAATTCAGTTATTGGGCGGTCTGTACAGCCTGCTGTTGCAGCTGCCATAGATGATGTCAACTCTAGCCCAACTGTTCTTTCAGGAACTCACTTGAACCTTATCACATATGACACCAATTGCAGTGGATTTCTTGGCACCATTGAAGGTATCATATTGGACATTAGACCATTTGTATCCATTTTGAGCCTTTGATTTATTGAACTATTTGTTGATGCAGCTTTGCAGTTGATGAAGAAAGGTGTGGTGGCTATAATAGGCCCCCAATCATCAGTTATAGCACACTTAATCTCACATATCGTAAATGAGCTTCGCGTACCACTCCTTTCATTCGGTGCAACAGATCCCACGCTTTCAGGTCATCAAGATCCTTACTTCGTCCGTACCACACAAAACGACCGCTACCAAATGGCTGCAATAGCCGACATCGTTTTAAACTTCGAGTGGAAAGAAGTTGTTGCCATATTTGTCGACAACGATTACGGTAGAAATGGCATTTCGGCCTTGGGTGAGGCCCTTGCAAAGAAACGAGCCCGGATTTCTTACAAAGCTTCGATCACCCCGGGTGCATCTCGTAGTGACATTACTGAACTACTGATTCAAGTCAACATGATGGAGTCTCGGGTTTATGTCGTTCATGTTAGTCCTGACTCGGGTCTTGATATTTTCGCGATGGCTAATAAGCTTGGGATGGTGACAAGTGGTTATGTTTGGATTACTACAGATTGGCTTTTGGCAGTTTTGGATTCATCAGAAGTGGCAAATCCTAAGATGATGGATGTCATACAAGGGGTCATCGCGTTGCGCCAACATACGCCAAATTCCGATATCAAGAAATCCTTTACAGCAAAATGGAAGAAGATTAAAGGGATACAAACAAGTAGTTACAATTCATATGCTCTTTATGCTTATGATTCTGTATGGCTACTTGCTCATGCTCTTGACAAGTTCTTGAAATCTGGAGGAAGTATCACATTTTCTAATGACTCTGAACTCAAACACATGACTAATACAAGCGAAATTCGGTTTTCGGATCTTAGGATATTTAACGAAGGGAAGCAGCTTCTCCAAACAGTCCTGACCACAACTTTCGCGGGTTTGACTGGTAATGTGAAGTTTAACCAACACAGGAAGTTGATGCATCAGGCTTATGATATTGTGAACATAGTTGGAACCGGTTTAAGGACAATTGGATATTGGTCAAACCATTCAGGTCTCTCCACAACTGCTCCCGAATCATTGTATGCACGAAATTCAGACCGTTCTGCTGGAGATCATCAACTTCTTTATAGTGTGATTTGGCCCGGTGGAATGAGTAAAAGACCACGGGGATGGGTTTTTCCAAACAACGGAAAGACGCTGAGAGTTGCAGTGCCATATGGTTATAGCTACAAAGAAGTTGTGACAAAAGACAGGTCTCTTAAAGGGGTAAGAGGATACTGCATTGATGTCTTTGAAGCTGCAGTGAATTTACTTCCTTATCCTGTTACTCCAGAATACTTTTTATACGGCAATGGACAAAGAAACCCGAGCTACAACGATCTTGTGAGAGCTGTTGCTGAAAATGTAAGATCTTTAACTTTTGAAGATGGCTTTCTTAATGAACTGAAAATCTTAAAAATAGAGAGATTAGGGAACTATTGGTGTTAGATCTATAAAGTAACTCTTATCTTGATTTGCCTCTATTCTCAGAGGTATGATGCAGCAGTAGGAGATATCACCATCATTACAAACCGAACGAGGGTAGTTGATTTTACGCAGCCTTACCTGGAGTCTGGGCTGGTCATAGTTGTCCCTCTTAACAGATCTAAGCCCAAATCATGGGCTTTTCTCAGGCCTTTCACCCTTGAAATGTGGCTGGTCAGTGGTGGATTCTTTCTTTTTGTTGGATTCGTCGTTTGGTTCCTTGAGCATCGGTCGAATGAGGAGTTTCGTGGACCGCCAATGCGGCAAATCATCACAGTTTTGTGGTTAGTTAGTTATTCTCATCTAGTTTCATGATCTTGAATTGTTCCTAAGTTATATGTATGAATGATTTTTGCTTTAAATTTCAGGTTTAGCTTCTCGACGATGTACTTTTCACACCGTAAGTATGAAACCATAATGAACCTCAATATAATCTTAAAGAACAAAACTTTGAATTGGGATATTAACCTATGCAGGAGAGAAGATTGTGAGCACTTTGGGACGGTTCGTATTGATCCTCTGGTTGTTTGTAGTTTTGATCATTACTTCAAGCTACACAGCCAGCTTGACATCAATCCTCACGGTTCGACAACTGACTTCGAGCATTGAAGGGATAGATAGCTTGATCTCAAGTAACGACCCGATTGGAGTTCAAGAGGGAACCTTTTCTCATAGTTATTTGATTCAAGAACTCAATATCCCGGAGTCTAGGATCGTGCCTTTGAAAGATGAGGTGGACTACTTAAACGCGCTTCATTTAGGTCCGGAAGGAGGCGGTGTGGCTGCCATTGTTGATGAACTTCCTTACGTCGAGCTCTTCATGCGATATAGCAAGTGCGAGTTCAGGATCGTTGGTCAGGAGTTCACAAAAAGCGGTTGGGGATTTGTAAGTTAGTTGTTCCTATTTGTAGTAGTTTTAGATCAGTTAAATGTTAGTTAAAGAAGGGTGCTACTATTCCTACACCACCCCAACTTTTCAAACAAATGTTTGACTTTTTCAACGTTTGACTTTTGACAACTTTAAAAAAGTCAAATGGCCGTTTAATGAATTTTCAAACAGCTCTTTGAAAATGTTTCAACAATTCATATGAATCTTGAAGTCAAAATCTAGTGTGTTTGACTTTTTAACGTTTTACTTTTGAACAAGATTGAAAAAGTCAAATGGCCGTTTAGTGCATTTTCAAACAGCTGTTTGAAAATGTTTCAAGAATTCATATGAATCTTGAAGTCATAATCTAGTGTGTTTGACTTCAAATCCATATTGACATGCAGGCATTCCCAAGAGACTCTCCTCTGGTAGTTGATCTATCAACAGCAATCCTCCAACTGTCAGAAAACGGAGACCTACAACGAATCCACGACAAATGGCTCTCGTCCACTCTGTGTTCTCAAACTAGCAAACTCGAAGGGAAAAGCCTCACACTAAATAACTTCTGGGGCTTATTCCTAGTCTGTGGCATTATTTGCTTCATTTCCATCTGCATTTACTTCTGTCGGGTGTGGTGCGAGTATCGTAGGTACAGTCCTGATGAAGAGGTAGCTCGTGAAATCGGAGAATCTAACTCAAGAACATGCCGCAACAAATGGTATCTTGGGGCCATCAGTTTTAAAGAGATGATTGATTTTTATGATAAGAAAGAGGGAGAGATCAAGCAACAGCTTAGGCGAAACAGCCAAATTAGCAGGGACTCGGAAACATAATTTAGAAAGAGTGTGAAACTTACAAACTGAATAGTTAGTTAATTAACTCATGATTTGTATTACATATTTGAGTTAATTACACAGTTAGTACCTGTGGTTTACACAATGTAACAACCTGGGGTACTAACTTTTCTGTATAACAACTTAAGGTATCAAGTTTTAGCTTTGTTTCACCATGGGATATTAACCTAACTCTCGGTTAACACTTAACAGAAACCTCCCCCACGTGACAAACACGTGAGGGTATTTTTGTCATTCTAGTTTGGGACGAGAAAAAGCAGATATATACCCCCCCCCCATCGTGAAAAAAACCCTAGCGCAATTCACTTCAGCCTCCTCCGTCGACCTTCATTGCCGGTGATCTTCTCCGGCGATTCAATGGCATAATTCAAAGGCATAATTCAAAGGCTATGTAAATTACTCCCAGGATTCAGGTACTTATAAACAAGGTTTGAATCTGGACCGTAACCTAGCTCTACCATAATTTCAGTCATGACTTCAACTCAGAACTCATCCATAGAAACAAAATCAACATAGTTAAACTTGTCTTTTCCATATACCACATACCCATCCTTCACTGTAAATTTGCCCCCATGGTGAATCTCCATTGTGAAGCATTCGAAGTAATTTTCCCTTCCTGAGATAAAAACACTTTGTTTTATCAAAATTGACATTCAATCAATGAATATTAGGGTCAGAATGTTTGAGAGAACTTACCGTATACGATGTCATATTCAAAAGGCTTATCATCGTCACCTCTAACTGACCACCTCTGCATCTTGAATAAACCCTAACTCAGCGATGGCTTAACAAACTCAGCGATGGCTTAATTTTTTGACTGATTAAGTTTTTCCGTTCAAAACCCTAACTCAAAGATGGTTGTATTTGGGTTATTTTTTCGTTGAAAACAAAAGGACAAAAATACCCTCACGTGTTTGTCACGTGGAGGATGTTTCTGTTAAGTGTTAACCGAGAGTTAGGTTAATACCCCATGGTGAAACAAAGCAAAAACTTGATACCTTAAGTTGTTATACAGAAAAGTTAGTACCCCAGGTTGTTACATTGTGTAAACCACAGGTACTAACTGTGTAATTAACTCTACATATTTTGTAGGAAATCATCACACTCTAGCTCAGTGGCTACTTGGTCAAAACTCAAAAGTAAATGGCATGATCAATATTATGATTTTTGAACCAGGTGAAATTTGGTTTTCTTATCCCAAATAAGCAAGAACACTTAAGTTTAGCTGGTATCTAATGAACACTTAATTGCAAGGCAACCCTCTTAATAGTTTTTGGGTGGTTTAATTAACCGTTTTGAGGGCTCTAGACAAAATAGTAATAAGTGTCATTTTTCTGGTTTATTAATTTCTAAAAGATGGTCCAATCAAAGCAACCCAATTAAAAATTTTAAATAATTTCAAGGTTCAAGGTTTAACTGTTTTTGAGGGCTCAAGATGATCAAAGCAACCCAATTGAAAATTCTAAAGAATTTCATGGTTCAAGGTTTAACTGTTTTTGAGGGCTCTAGACGAAATACAAACAGTGTCATTTTTCTCGTTTCTTAATTTCTAAAAATGAAGTCCAATTTAAGCAACCCAATTGTAAAGAATTTCAAAGTTGCTTCAATCAGCCCTAAGAAAATTGAAGTAATTATTAAAAGTTCTCAGAAAACCATGATGATGAACATCATAATATGATTCCACTTGAAATTATAAAAACTATAAACTTAAAGGTTGAAAAATGTGACATACCTCCGCTTTTCAACGGAACCATAGCCTCAATAGCGTGGAGTTTCTTCCTAATCAAGATGGAGTGAAAATCGCCATCCCACGAACCTAAAAACATACCGGCTTTTGGTTAATCGGATGTGCTTAACTGATCGTTTCGGTTAATCGTTTCATATATTGATACGGGTTCGTTTTGGGTCGGTTAACCGTAAACTGAGTTTGGGTTGAAAAAAGCTTAACCACCGGTTATGATTGCTTATGGGCTCTGAATGTACTAAAAAGTTTAAACTTCATCTAAGTAAATTTTACCTAAGCAAGCCAAGTTTTAACTTCATGAAGCATTTCGTAAAATTAATCTATGGTACACTTTATTTTCATTGTTATTTCTCAATTTATTTCGTATCAACAAGTGATTAAATTTGATTAATAAGTATATATTGTACAAATGCTTCCTGAAGTAATTTTGAAAGTTCACAGAAGTATTCAAAATTGATAATGTTACGAGTGAAGAGATGGTACAAAGGGTTGATTACTCTATGCAAAGGGTTATATCGGTTTGGTTCGGTTAAAGTTCGGTTATGGGACATCCTTAATCATAACCATAACCATAACCAATTTATAGGTTAATCAAATAACCTTAACCATAGCCATCGGTTATCTCGGTGATCGGTTAATTCGGTTCGGTAACGGTCCGGTTTTCGGTTCATTTCGGTTAACGGTTAAGTTTGCTCACCCCTATTAGCGAACAATAAATGGGTGATAGAAGGACCACCGTTAGGCAAACTCAGACCTTGGATTAAACCCACAGCTTTAGGTTTCCCCTTGATGTAAACCACGCGAACATTGGAACTCAAAACTGGGATCTCCGTACCAAAATAAAGATCCTAGAAGCCTTCAAAATACCCGCAATTCATGAGCACCTTCTAATTGGGAATCCCATTTGGATAAAACTGGATTGGAGAAAATCCCAATTCACGGTATTAAAAGTTTTTTTTGATATCAACTTTCAAGAGAAAAACCGAGCCTTTGGATATGTTAACCCCCCCCCCCCCCCCCCCGAAATAAAGGTAGATTGCGTGTCCGAAATAACAAAGTGGATGACCTTTTTCAAGCGGGTTGCCAAACATTTCGAAATGACCTTTTTTCAAGCGGGTTGCCAAACATTTCGAAATAACCTTTTGAATGACTCCAATGAGACAAATAGGATGAAAGTCACTAGGAAATCTGGATCATTTTTTCTTAGCAATAAAAGCCAGGAAAGCTGAACCACATCCACGTATTATCTCATCTCGATCAAAAAAGTAATTCATCATAAGGAAAATATCAAACTGAAAGTGCAGGTAGTAATGTTTAGGGAAAGCGAATGAAAATCAGTCGGGCCCCGATGACTTGATCTCCACGAGGCTGCAGGTTTACCACCAATGATGCTCCCTTCTTAACTTAGGGAAATGGAATGGATGTCGATTGGGTATTATCCAAGGTCATCGGAGAAGCGGCCCATGGGGACAGCTCCGGCGAGGTGTTTTGATATCCAATATTTCCGGTACTACATCGGAAAATCTGGACACCAGTCTTCAAAGATTTCTTCACCGGGCATCTAAAATTTCTACCCATCCATTGGATCGTCTAAATCTCATTGACGATGGCTGCCGAGGATACGATAACCCCCATACAATCACCGCAAATATCGCCATCCTCTAAAGAAGCTTCAAATGGTCGACATATGGCCCGATTTATTCTCCGATACTGTCAAAAACCCTATTATCCCATAAGGACGATGTAACTCCTTGGATCTTAATCCAAGCAACCCGTTTAAACAAGAATGACTTACATCTCCACATATCAAGCTTACAGAACCAGAGTTTCTAAAGGGAAGGCAGAACAATGTCTTTGGCATTGTCAACCTCTCGAAGGTAATCAAAACCTGGAGACCTCCTGATGGCGGAAGCGGATAAACAACCTTGATCTTTGTCAAGGAATGAAAACCTAGCCCCAAAACCCGGGTGCTAGAAACCCTAGAAGCCAAATACCGGCTCTAGAAACACTTGGATAAACCTCCAAAGTAAATACCTTTTATTTAACTTTAACCAACTAATAGTGAATTACAAAAGTTCTTAAATAGATAAAAACAAACTTGGAAAACAAGATACAATCTAACAAGGAAACTAATTAATATTAAAATAAAACTTTTAAATAAAAGATATACTTATTTAGAAATAAAGATAAATTAAAATCCTAAACCCGATGGAGACGGGTTCAGACTTCAGAACATGGGGCGGGCGGATGAGCTCTCTAGATCTGCATCATTCTCCCCCTCTTAGAAAAACTCGTCCTCGAGTTTTAACGTCCAGTGTCAAACCACCAGGATCAAACGGAACATCTTCGTGACCGTTCTTCAATGGCGTTACGACCGACTCTTCGACTTTGTCTTCTCTTATCACCTCGGTCGTCTTTAAACAAACATCACTCTGACGGGCAGGTCCCGGGTCTATTGGGTTACCGGGTTGTCTCCCATCCTTCTCCCTCTTCCCCTCTTCAAAAAAGACTCGTCCTCGAGTCTTGAAAATGTCGAAGAGATCAATACCATTTTTTCTAGAGCGGACAACATACCGTAACGCCTCTAACAAATTATACTTGTGCCGTTGAAGCTTATAAAAATATCGACTAGTCAAGAAATACCATAAACCTTCACGTACAACCGTCTTAACTTGTCGGACAAATTTGAATTTTGAATTATCCACAAAAAGTTGGAAAGGATCTTGAACACTTAATTTGCTTAATTCGCAATTTTTAAATCCCAGTACCGATGTACACGTCAAAATCTCGAGCAGGTCGCCAAAATCAATGGATATCTCCAAAAAATCAAACGGGATATTATTGTTTAATTTTGCATCCCATCTAAAGGATGATTCCTTACGAATTAAACTCATAAAATCAAGGGTGGTAAATTTTATTTTAGAATTGAATTCAACAAAAATTTTATTCCAAATTTTGTTCCCAAAAACCGAACCACCAATTTTTCGTACCTTGAAAATTTGCGGCTCCAACCCCAACTGTTTTGTAAACCTAAAATTTTCGTACCTTGACCCAAACTGGACGGGCATCCCAAAGATATTGAACGGAAAACCACCTCGTGCAACAATAATTCTGGTGGCCACACGGCTGCGCAAGTCGCAATTATGTGAAACCGTAGGTGGCGTTGGAACCGATGAAAGTTGCAGGAAGATTGACGGGTGCTGGTGTTTGGGTGGTGCGGACGACGCGGCTTGCGCGGATGGTGGTGGTTGTGCGACTGGCGCAGGCGAATAGGGTATTAAAGCGGACTTCGCATGCGGGAAAACGGATGCGGAAGCAGGTTGCCTCGGTGGGGACATAGACAACACAAATCGTGCGGATGGTGTGTACGTTGCAGGTGGGGATATAGGTGGGGTGGAGGGTGTAATCCAACCCAAAAGTTGTTGGATCAACAAACACTCTTCCATGTCAGGCATCACCCCGTCTTCATCGTACCTGGGTGTGGCTTCATAGGACATACACAACTTGAGTTCACGAACTCGTTGTTGTAATCTCTTGATATCTTCTATATCCCTCGGGTCACGATAGTAGTCATCGTTGCCTCCGGCGGCGAATCTACGATGATTTCTACGGTGATCCGACATGGCTCTGATTACCACTTGATGGCGGAAGCGGATAAACAACCTTGATCTTTGTCAAGGAATGAAAACCTAGCCCCAAAACCCGGGTGCTAGAAACCCTAGAAGCCAAATACCGGCTCTAGAAACACTTGGATAAACCTCCAAAGTAAATACCTTTTATTTAACTTTAACCAACTAATAGTGAATTACAAAAGTTCTTAAATAGATAAAAACAAACTTGGAAAACAAGATACAATCTAACAAGGAAACTAATTAATATTAAAATAAAACTTTTAAATAAAAGATATACTTATTTAGAAATAAAGATAAATTAAAATCCTAAACCCGATGGAGACGGGTTCAGACTTCAGAACATGGGGCGGGCGGATGAGCTCTCTAGATCTGCATCACCTCCGATGTATTTGATATGCCAACCACTGATTTGAACTTCATTTATCAACTGGTGTAGATTACAAAGCCTTTGAATGTAGATAGCCCTTCCTATTAAGGCTCTACCACTCCATTTGCTAAGAGCCAAAATCATTTTTAGTTTCTTATTCGATCGTTCCCATCACTCTGGCAAACGACATCTCAGCAGACATGAGCTTGGACTCTCCAAAATTGCCTGTTTCTGTCCACCTCATTTACCACGCTCCTCTTTTCATTTTCCCCGACCTTTCTCTCCAATCTCCGGTTTACTGGGTTGCCCTCCGTGTCAAACCTCTCTATGTTCACCGTCTATTTCAGGAAATCCATCTCAGTGATGTTAAGCTTAGCTTTCAGTCCCAGATTGTCACCAAAATTTACGAACTTGACAAACCCAAACGAGTTTCTAAACTTATTCTTCCTAGCAACAATGAACATGTCCAAAACCTCCCCAAATCTTTCGAAAGCCCTCCGAACCTCCAGGGACCTGGGTGGTAGCTCCTGTTGGAAGGCTTGAAACAAGGTATGAAGTGACGCCCGTGGAATTAGCAAACTTCCTACTCGGGTGTGTGTGGTCCTTCCAATCTTTTCTCCTGCTAACCTGATACCAGTCATCAGAATTACGCCAATCACCCTGCTCTCCGCTTCCATTATCACTCCTATTCCGTAAACCTGATAGATTACTTGATGTCATAATCCTTGTGATCCAACAATAGCCATGCTTATCCCATTCTGTTTACCATAAAACACTTCTCAAATATAAAAAGCAAATAACTCGGTTCATGCCGGTAAAAAAAAATTCGGTTCATAACCCGGCCCAACTTAAACATTAATCGAAACCCTAAGGCCTACTAATCAAACGATGACATATATCGTAACCGAACACACCTTCTGACTGCATACTGCAGCCAAACACTAGATCCCCTTTTCATGACTAGGGTTACTACTTTCCCAATCGCCCCCCTCATCGCATGTCCAATCCTTGTCCACAAACATCATAATTTGTAAGTACTTACTTATGCCTCCTACTACCTAACCTCTTATTCTTTAGATCTTATCGATTTCTCTGATTATCTTTCGGCGTGAAAAATCATCGATTTTTGTGGGTATTCGGCTTCAGAAATTTGGGGGTTTTCTTAAGATCACGCGGCTGTGATCGTCTTCTGTGAATCTGGCATTTGAAGCTTTTCAAAACTTTATACTGAAATTGTTGGATTTGGTGCTCTGTGTAATTTGTACGAGCATGATGGGTATGCTATTTGTGATATTTACATGTATATCTGAGCGATCTGGTTCTACCGGCCAGATCTTGCATCAATTTGTTTGTTAGTTAGTTCGTTATTGAACATCTTTCGGGTGCTTTAAGACTGTTACCAATTGGTGTTTTACTTTGTTCAATTGAATCAAAAGAATTGGGTGGAATTAATTAGTTCTGATTGTTTTGCTCACTTGTTTTAGTGTCTTTGCTATTTATCTATTTATAAATTCAAATCCAAGGGTATAATTGTTGGTGTAACAGCATGAGAGGAACCTTGTAGATCTTGCAAAGTATCAAAATTTAGGCTTTTGATCACAAATAATTGGTGAAATTAAAGGTTTCATCTTATAAAGCTTTTAGGCTTTGCAAATAAGAATGGTAAGAGCCAAGAGGGATGATAAATGAATTAGCCAATGAGTTAAATGCAAGAAAGAAAGATTTACACTAGGACATCATGCTAAGATTATATGCTATGATGCTCTTATGCATGATAATTCTCTATATATGGCTTTTTATGGTGCTGTTTTCAGGGACCTGTATTAAAGATATTGTTTTTCCTACTTGAAATGATGAGCTTAGCTTTTTGCAGATACATGGTTTGATCATAGTTTTATTTGGGATGATGGGTAGTCAAATTCCTAATGGCAATGATCGTTCAAGAACTTACTGGACTCCAACAATGGAGCGCTATTTTGTCGACTTAATGTTGGAACATATGCAAAAAGGGAATAGGGTAGGACATACGTTTAACAAACAAGCTTGGAATGATATGCTTGCTGTCTTTAATGCAAAATTTGGATCACAGTACGATAAGGATGTACTGAAAAGTCGTTATACAAATTTGTGGAAGCAATTTAATGATATTAAAATTATGCTTGGCCAAGGTGGTTTTTCTTGGGATGAAACTAGAAGTATGGTTGTTGCAGATGATTATGTTTGGGAGACTTACATCAAGGTGTGCACTAAATCGTAAAAAGCAATTTTTTAATTGTATAATTATATTTCATGTTCATATGTTAAAGAGTTAAATATTTACAGGTTCATCCAGATGCACGATCATACAAGACAAAATCAGTGCAAAATTTCAATGATTTATGTTTGGTTTTTGGATATACAACTGCTGATGGAAGATATAGTCGCTCTAGTCATGATGTTGATATTGATGATGAAGTCACAGGAGTGAATTTAGGTTTGTTTTTTATTTAAAATCTTTTAAACCATGTTATTATTAGAAGATAATGAGGTATATGTTATTTAACCTGACCTGAAAGTTTTTATCCAGGTGATGGACTAGAAACTCCAACTGCTTCAACTACCGAGCATTCAAGGACAGAATGGACATTAGCCATGGATCAATTTTTCACGGATTTGCTATTAGGTCAACAAGAAAAAGGCAATAAACTTAATGGTAATAATAATTCATATACCAAAGAAGCATGGACTGAGATGCTCAATTCCTTCAATGGGAAATTCGGTCCCCACCATACTAAAAGGGTTTTAAGACATCGATACAAGAAACTGTTCAAGTATTATACTGATATAATGGTTTTACTCAAACAAGATGGCTTTTCTTGGGACAGAAAGCAGCAAAAGGTAGTTGCTAATGATGATGTTTGGGATGCTTACATAAAGGTATTGCTTTAGTGATTCGGTATTTTATGTCATCATTATTCATTTCTCCTTGTTTGCTTTTATCTGTAATGTGGTTACCCTTGATTGCAGGCACATCCACAATCACGCTCGTATAGAGCAAAATCTGTGCCACATTATAAAGATTTGGAATCAATTTTTGGGAGTGCTATCAGTGATAAATCTCAAAGTAATAATGTGGATGAAGATATTGGAGTGAAGACTGGTGTGTTAATTTTTTCACATAGTTTGAGCTTCCTTTTTGGGTCTTTCGTAGGGGGGATGGGTAATGAAGTAAACTATAGTCAGTTGAAATGATTATACTATATATAAATTAGGAAAAAGTTCTTACCAGAGTATGAGATAGCTGGCAGTGTATTGTGCTGAACAAAAACCACAGTTAACTATTACATTTAGAGTGACTATACATGACAAATATTATTTTTTTTGGTAGGTAGTGATCGATCCCGAACTCATTGGACCCCACCAATGGACTGTTATTTGATTGATTTATTGCTAGACCAGATAAATAGAGGAAACAGAAATGGGCAAACATTCATGGCTCAGGCATGGATTGACATGGTTAAGTCGTTTAATGACAATTTTGCTTCTAACCATGACAAAGATGTTTTGAAGAATCGATACAAACATTTGAAGAAACAGTATAATGACATCAATACCCTTTTAGGGGAAAAAGGATTTTCTTGGGATTATGAAAGAGAAATGGTGGTAGCTGAAGATCATGTTTGGGATGCTTACATTGAGGTGATTATCTATATTGCAATTTACCTTGAATGGGTTCTATTACTTCTTTCATTTAAGATTTAAAAATGTATGCAGGCACATCCTGATTCGAGATCTTATAGAGTAAAAACTGTGCCTAATTATCACAAGCTGTGTATTATTTATGGTCAAAATAACTCAGAAGGAGGATGTACTCACTTGACTACCTCAAGTACAAGTATGTATTTTTTTGTTTGAAATTCATATCGTTTCTTAGCTTGAGAAAAATACTGCTTGTATTAGTATTTTTGGAGGCATCTGTTCTGAAAACTAGACAGCAAATGCAGATATTCTGATTGGTGCTAATCCTCAAATCCCGCCTGAAGAAACCGAGATAAACAACAAGAAAAAACGGGTAACAAAGATGCCAGTGGAACGGAGCGGGAAACTGCAAAAAAACCAAACTGATGATATAAAGGAAGCTTTTACAGATATGGCAAATGTGGTTTCAAAGCTGGTAAATGGAAAATCTGATATAAACTATAGTGCAATAGAAAAAGCAGTAGACGCACTTCAAGCTATACCTGATATAGATGACGATCTTCTGTTGGACGGTTGTGATATTCTTGAAGATGAGAAAAAAGCAAAGACCTTTTTAGCTTTGGATGGTTCACTACGAAAGAAATGGTTGCTGAGAAAACTTGGACGCTAGTTTGGGTACATTCCGTATGAGATTTCGTTTACTCTTTGGAGTTTTGAATTTTCAAATCATTGGTTGATGTTAGAAATTAGATTGTTTCATTCGTTTGTTTTTTAAAACGTAATTTAGAATTAACCATAGTTTCTTACTTTTCATCTAATAGAATGTTGGCGCTCTTGATGTTTCTATGTATGACTCCGTGTTGTGTCTCCAATGGATTATGAAGGTAATCCAATCCGCTCACAACCTTGATGTATATCCTGAGGCATTAGAGCTAAGTGAGAATTATGTAGACGTAGATCGCTCTTGCATAATTCTCACATGGGCTTTAATGACTCTGGATATCTATTAAGATTGTTAGCGGGCTGGATTACTCTCATAATCCATTTGAAGACACATTAAGGAGTCATACATCGTGACATTAAGAGCTCTAACATCTCATTAGATGAGAAGTACGAAGCTATGGTTTTGAGTAGTTTCTTACTTTTCATCTAATAGAATGTTGGAGCTCTTGATGTTATGATGTATGACTCCATGTTTTGTCTCCAATGGATTATGGAGGTAATCCAATCCGCTAACAACCTTGATGTATATCCTGAGACATTAGAGTCACGTGAGAATTATGTAGACGTAGATCGGTCCTTCATAATTCTCACATGAGTTTTAATGACTCTGGAAATCCGTTGAGATTGTTAGCGGATTGGATTACTTTCATAATCCATTTGAAGATGGAACAAGGAGTTTTACATTGTAACATAAAGAGCTCCAACATCTCATTAGATGAGAAGTATGAAAACTAGGCTTTTGAAATGTATGGTATTATATACTTCTAGTAAATACATACTTGTAAATAAGCATCTTTTGTCATTTTTGTAGTCAGAAGAACTGTCGTTTTGCATGAACTATTTGTTAGCTGAACAGCTCTAGTCGTAGATTATTCGTTGCTGATCAATGATCAGCAATGCTTGCGATTATATGTGCATATGATCTTGACTAGAAACTATTTGTTCTACTTCTTTTTGTCGAGTACCAGTGGGATGGTGTCGAGTGGAGGAACGTGGATTGATAGTATATGTTTCTTGTAGCACTCGTGAGTTTTGTTGCTTGTTTCCGACCATGTAAACAGCAGTTCCAACAATAGATCGAGCGCAAAATAAAATGATGAATGTTTAAATCCTTATAAGTGTAAAGGTTTTATAGTATAATGGATTTATAAACTACTGTTAAAAAAACTAAACAAATACATTTCAATAATCTCATCTTCCTAGTAACGAGTCTGGCAACGCCAACGATGTTTCTCACGGTCTTGCCGGTCGGCATCATCCTCATGGGTGAGGCGAGGGGTGACCCAATGGCCTCATCTTGAATCATTCCACAGCGAAACTGCTAAGAAATTGTCTTCTCTGGTATTAAGTTTTGATTAATTTATAACAGTATTATATAAAAAACTAAATCCATTCTAATTTGAATAATGATTCTATGGAGGAATGTTACCAGCTTTCCTGCAGGCTAAGTCAATTTAGTTTATATTAAAACTTCATTTTCTAATCCTCAAAAGTCTTTGCGAAGATCTTCATAAGAAAACGCGACAATAGTTGAAGTTTTTGATGATAAAAAAAGAGAGATTTGGACCCACCGGACCCATTTTGGGATGTTATTTTCAACCTGTTTTAGCTGCTAATTATAGACAATTGCTTGTGATTTTGCTTAATCATGGCTATCTCATTTTCCTTTTCATATTCTACAACATATCTTATTGTTTGCATCATCCTCATTGCCTATTCTTCCTCTGAATCTCTGCATTTCAAGATCACCAATTTCAACTCCGATGCAGCAAACATACTCTATTCCGGAGATGCCGCAGTTTCGTCTAACGGAACCATACATTTCAACGAAGTCAATTACTACACCCGCGTTGGCCACGTCAAGTACGCAAACCCAGTCCAGATATGGGACCGAAAATCCGGGTCTCTCTCCGATTTCACCACACATTTCACTTTCATCGTTGATACGTTAGCTCGATCCACCTACGGAGATGGGATCGCTTTCTTTCTTGCACCGGTTGACTTCCAAATCCCACCCAACTCAGCTGCTGGATTTCTGGGACTGTTCAATAAAACAGTCACTGATTCCCCCCGGAATCAGATGATCTTTGTGGAGTTCGATTCTTTTCCGGACAAAGAATGGGATCCTCCGTTCGGACACGCGGGTATTAACAAGAACTCTCTTCGTTCCGCTAATTACACTGCTTGGAATGCTAGTTTGCACAGTGGAGATCCCACAGATGCTTGGGTTACTTACAATAGTACCACCTACATTCTGAACCTGATTTGGGGCTATGGGGATGTAAACACCAGTCTTTCGTATCGGGTCGACCTCCGGGAAGTTGTTCCCGAGTGGGTGACTATCGGGTTTTCGGCTGCCACGGGTACTTACGTCGAGAAACACATGCTTCAGTCCTGGGAGTTCAATTCAAGCTTGAATACAGAACAGAAACATGAAGATAACTCAAGCAAATGGAAGCTGACAGTCGGATTATTAGTCCCGATTGCGGTTATAATCATCGGGGGCGTTATAACATGTGCTATGTTTTGGAGTAGACGAAGTAAAACTGCGCAAGTTTCGCTTGAGACAGTGTCGCTAACGTCGATAAACGACGAGCTACAAAGTGGAGCGGCGAAAAGATTTTCGTATAGCGAACTCGTGTCGGCTACTAGCAACTTTTCTGATGACCAGAAGTTGGGTGAGGGAGGATTTGGGTCTGTTTACAAGGGTTACTTGCCTTGTGAAGGCATGGAAGTTGCTGTCAAGAAGATATCACATGATTCTAAACAAGGAAAGAAAGAATACATGACTGAGGTGAAGATCAACAGCCGTTTACGGCATCGAAACCTGGTGCAACTCGTCGGTTGGTGCCATGACGAAACTCAGTTCTTGATCGTGTACGAGTATATGCCAAATGGCAGCCTTGACTCTCACCTGTTTGGCAAGAAGAGTCCACTTGAATGGTCTGTGAGATATAAGATTGCGATCGGTTTAGCTTCTGCGTTGCTCTATCTACACGAAGAGTGGGAGCAGTGCGTGGTGCATCGAGATATCAAACCGAGTAACATCATGCTCGATTCAGGGTTCAACGTGAAGTTAGGGGACTTTGGATTGGCTCGGCTCGTGGAACATGAACTGGGCCCTCGAACGACTGTTTTAGCAGGAACTCTCGGTTATATGGCTCCCGAGTACATATCGACAGGAAAGACTAGTAAAGAGTCGGATGTTTATAGCTTTGGAGTTGTTGCATTAGAGATTGCTTGTGGACGAAAGGCGATGGATAGTTATTGGAACTCGAATGTGAGTTTGGTGGAGTGGGTCTGGGAGTTGCATGGAAAAGGTGAGGTGCTTTCGGGTGTGGACCGATTGTTGGGCGCAGAATTCGACGCGCAACAAATTGAGTGTTTGATGATGGTTGGGTTATGGTGTGCACACCCTGACCGGAGTAGGAGACCATCTATCCGACAAGCGATTCAGGTGCTCAAGTTTGAAAGCGCGCTCCCACATCTACCGATGAAAATGCCAGTGGCCATGTACTGCTCGGGACCAGATGCCAGCGACGCCAGTTCTTTGGGCGCCACGTTCACCAACTCTAGCAATGATCTAAAGAGTTGAACAACAATCACATTACGTAACAAAAACTTGAAAATTCTAAATTTGTAAATCAATTTGCATCTGATCATTCCTTTTTATGCTAAAGATTGCAATTAAGCACCTAAGCAGCCATTAATATGTTATTAGAAGTGGAATTTTGGATTGTTTAGATTTTAGAACTTGTAACAATATCCTTGTTCTATTTTAGAAATAAGATTGAGTTGTATTTTTTATCATTATTTGACAAAATTTTAGTGCAAAGTAACACCGGTGCAAATTGATGATGTGAAGAAGAACTGAACATTTCAAAGCTAATTATTTAGTAATGAAGAGTTACAATTAGTTATTAAATTAATTTGAAGTGGTATTTATTCAATAAAAAATAATGATTTGAAGTACACGTTAACTCAACATGACGGTATATTCAACTGCTTTCCTTTTGGTCATGAAAAAAACTTGGTCAATCTTGTGGAGTATAAAACTATAAATGCAGTGAACTTATTTTAAAAAAATCTAGCTGTTAAAAAATACGGAACATTAACACAACATATATTATATCGAGTGATGCTGAAATATCTTGGCTGTTGGCATCATTATCATTAGAATCATGTAACTCGACTCATGGTATGAGGCTACATTCCTGTATCAAGTGTTACAGAATTCTATTGGCTTATGGTTGATACGATTTGGTAGATTTGAGTTCATGATCTTGTGATGGATGAACTTGATTAACGATCGAAGATCAAGGGAATGAGAATTGATCTTGGGATTTGGTTAATCAGATCGAACACAGAGAGAATTGGGGCGGGAATTTCTGTTTATTTCATCGATCACGACTACAACGACTTACAACAGCTTTTATACTCAATTTTACAAAACACCCCCTAACTATCAACACTTGACCAAACTAGCCCCTGTACTTTTAACAGAAATACAACTACGCCTTATTACACATCAATGGTGTCGATCTATGCTCTGTTTCAATCTGTAATTTCGTGGATGAGGGATTTTATGCAAAGGTCGTTCAAAAAAGGGGAACCCCCTGAATTTTAAGGTTTCGTCGTTGCGACACGTCATCCGGTTAAGATTGTTTTGGGATCGTTTCATCTAAAACGACCGTTTTGAGTAAAACGACCGTATAAAAATGATGTTTTTAGCAAAAAAGAGGGGTTTCTATATAACCATTCTTTGAAAAGTCTAAGGTACTCTATTTTGTTAAAGTTTATACCATATGTGATTATACTATTGGCTTAAATTTCTACTCTACTCTCTTATTGGTTGAAAATGATGGTGACGATGTGGCTTGATTATATACATGAGTATAACATTGCTGGCCTTTCTTCTTTTATCTTATATATACACGCGTATCTCTCTTTTACATACATGTATATATCTCTCTACTTTTTACCTAGAAACAGCTTCTCTCAAGAACATATTTAATTACGCTTTTAAATATCATCAAATTTACATATAAATTAAGCTAATTCAATAAAACAAACAAATTAACAAACATACAAAGTTACATAATAACACAAGTACATTAAAAAAATTACGCAAGTTCTTTGACATAATAGTGCAAATGTATTTCTTAGTCACGTAACAAAAGTTCTATCAACTTAGGTGACTACAATATGATACACATTGTAAATAATCTTATGTTTGATATATATGTAATATCTTATGTTAATTTGTAATATTTAATGTTTGATATATTTAATATAGTGGGTAGGTTTGATATATTATTCATGATAGATTGGTGGGTTTTAAACTATTTTGCAGAAATCCGTTTGTTTTTAAAATCCATTTTGTAGAAATTTAAAGAGATTAAATATTGCTAAATATTGGTGAATTTTAATAACGATGTTACATATGTAAAATTAATTTATTACTTATACTCATTTGTTAAATATGTTCTTTTTAATAATGTTACATATGTAATTTTACTTATGTAACATGTTACGTATCATTATCTATCAAAATTAACATATGTAAACTTACGTATGTTTCATTTAATACAATATGTGTCATTTAATCATGTTACGTATTTAAATTTTCATATGTATCATTTCCTTGGATTTTGACTAAGTAGCCGTCTCTCTGATGTTTTTTAATCATGTTACATAAGTAATATCTTATGTTACATATGTAACATGTTCATATGCAAATTTACTTCATTAACATGTTACATATTATTATGGTTCTTCATAACTTCTGGAAAAAAAATTCGTTCATGGCCTACTTGAATAAAGTTCTCTCCAAATGTGTAATGTTACATATGTAAATTACTTACGTATATGAAATTAATGACGAACTTGTTTTCTGTGCAGGTTAAAAGATTTTTGTGTCAAAGATGGAGATGATTATCAAGAACTAAAGCATAATTAGCTATTATATTTTTTTGTTAGATTGTTATATATTTTTTTGTTAGCTTGTTATATATTTTTTTTGTTAGTTTTTTATATTTTTGATCATTTTTTAAAAAATTCCAGTTCGTCTGAAACATTTTGTAACATTTATTATTGTTTGTAATTGCTTCTTTATAAATTAATAAAATATAATTGCTATTTTTTGTTTAACATGTCATGATGATTAAATATGTAACATGCATTATCGTATTTTTTATATATGTAACAATTCGTGTATTGGAAATTAAAAAATAAGAGAGATAATATATCAAACATAAGTAGTGACGGAAAGTTGAACAAGAGTTGCATAAAGGAGAAAGTCTTCAAAGGTGAATGAACTATTATGCCCTTTTGTACTCATGGAAAAGTAGTGACGTGGATCAAGGATAGCCAAGTAACGGGTTTTGAGGGTTTTTTCAATTAAGAGTGGTTTTTGATAGATCCCTCCCTAATATATAATAAAAAATATATTATGACTTGTGAGCTAGATAAGAAGTATATATTTATAGTTCACTTGTTTGTTGTGTTCTCTTAATATCTTACCAATAATTTGGATCGAATTGCCTCCTTTTCCAATATGTTGATATTTACGTATTAAAAACATTATCCCTCCCTCTTGTGATATCTAAAAACTTTATAAACGAAAAATACAAATACACATTTATTTTTTCTAAGAATTAGACTTAGGGGTTAATTGATAGCATCGTAATACCTCTTAATGATCATTAAGATGCTATCTTTTAATAGTGTAATACCTCTTAATGATCGTTAAGAGGTTTAAAAGATGTTTAATGATTAAGGGATAACCTCTTAGTGCTAAACCCTCACAAGTCATATTTTTTCCTATTTCCTTTAATAATTTCATTAAAAGGTAACATCTTAACGACCATTAAGAGGCTACAAAACAACCTCTGACATCCTTTTAGTTATTAGTTATTAATCTTGATACGGTGTTGCATAAGACAAACATTTGTAGCAAAAACAATTTTTAATGATGATAAAATGATATACATCTAACTAAAAATTTATATGTTTAAATCCTATATTTAAAATATTAAACACTACAAACTAACACAACATATAATAATAAAACGTTTTAACAATTAATTGATAAAGTATCATATAGATCTAAAGGTTTAATAAAAATTTATATTTATATAAAATAAAGTTGATTTTCAGACTAAATATTGTTACATAATTATATCTGAAATTAATTTCACTGTTAATTACTTATCTGATTACTTTTATTTATTTATTTAATAACATAATGAATAAATACGATGTTACTTCTTTCGGTGTTTAGTTTTTAGTTTTTGTATGTTTTTTAGTTTTTAGTTTTTGTATGTACATGTATAAGAAATAATTTCACCAAAATAGTTCTAGATTTTAGCCATTAAAACAAAGCAAAAACTAAGAAGCATATAAGACAAGATTTAATGGTACCGTTAACCCCCTTTCGCAATCAAAACACCCTTTCCTGACGATGGTCCTACCGCACCTAAATTGCCTTTTTAACACCAAATCCATATTTTCCCCTCATATCAATGCACGTGTAATCTTCAAGTTAAATGGGTGAAACATATGGTGTCACTATCCCCACTATCGCAATGGAGAATCTTGACAAAATATTACACTCTATTGAAGAAGGGGGAAAAGATATATTATAGATTCTTTATTCTCGTTAAGTAGTTCAACTTTTGATCTCATTAGAAACTCAGGATATTACCAAGAAAAACAACTTTTGCTTAATTAGATGATGATATATGTTGGCGCCATGAAACTAAATTTAATTTACTAATTATAAGAATTTAAGACCGAAGTGAAATCATAAAAAAATTAAGGACAAGTGAGGACGTATTATATATATGCTTTTTCAAGATTTTGATTGCTGGTTCAACAAGGGTAAAGCGTCTAGAGATCAAAAAGTTCCAAGAGGGCAACGTTCCCTTGGAGTGGTCCAGGTCAATGCCGATCATTAGTCGGAGCTAAGGCGATTTGTATGGTTGATGAAAAGTTGAATGGGAACTAATCATCAATGAAAACCGGTCACCAGTGAGAGCTAAGGCGAGTGCTAACAGTATGTGTGATTATTTCATATAAAATTTTAGGCTCTCGTCCAGGGCCTCCGAATTAATACGGCCTGGAATTTTGTAAAAAAATATATAAATAGTTCAATACATATTTTTAAAAGGTCTAAAATGTCCAATTCTACTTTAACAAAAAACAACTGAGCGTAAATTATTTTATATACATAGTCCAATCCCTACTTTAAAAAACTCGATTTTTGTCTTTATTTCCTTTTTGTTTCTTTAAACAAAAAACAAAAAGGTAGTGGGTCAACCCTACCTAGTGTTATCTGAAAATAACAAATTTAACGAATTTTTGTAAAAAGAATATATTTTTTAGATCCTGTACCGAAAACAAATGGAGTCGTTTGTGTAGATCTACCAAATGTGGTGCGGTGTACATTATATATATGTGGAGTGATTTGAATTGAAATGTAAATACAGTTGCGATTTGAGTTGAAGTGTTTGGAATATGTGGAGTGATTGAACTATAGGTTGTTCTGGAACCATTGATACAATAATCTACTAGTAATCTGTGTTTTAATTAAATTTATCATCTTTTGCATGTTTATAGCTTATCTATGAGTGATAAATGTACATGTTATTATTAGCTTATTGCAATAGCTGAATAGTTGAGAAACAGATGGCAAAAGTAGTTGTTAAATTAATTTTTAGAATATTATTATTAGGATTAGGATATATTCATGTTTTGATCGAGTTGGATAACTTTGAATGATGTAATATTTCCACTAAAGATTTATGTATTTCTTTTAAAGTTTTATAGCAATTTGTACACTAACTTTTATATTTAGATTTATTTCACTCTAATATAATGCTATGAATGTTGAGGCTCTTTATGACAAAAATTATGTGACTAAAAGTATTATGAGTTTCAACAACCAATAGTTTTTACAGTGTAAAATTTGTGCCACAAAAAAGTGCCACTAAAAGTCTAAAGTGCCACTAAAAGTCTAAAAGTATATAGAAAAAAAATGTCACAAAAAGTTTTAAGTTTTAGTGGTAGCGTTTTAGTGATATTTTGTTATGTGTCGCTCATTCTTAATTCCTAAATGGATCTTTATTGTCCTTTTTTATTATATTTTTTGTGATACCTTTTATACGCCATTGGTATTTTTGTAGTGTACTCTCCTACTATAATTAAACACAATTTTAGATCATTTTCTAGGACATGTTTTTCATAATAGAAATCTACATGCTTAATGAATCATCTGATTGAAACTTTTTAGAGTACTATTGAAATTTTAAATGCTAAAATTGTACACAATATATCCTAAGATGGATGACCCTTGTTCGGACCACAGATCATGGTCTAGACCTACTCACCCGCATGATTATCAATAATTGGAGCTTCAAAACATCAATTAGTTGGACCAACGTTACTTGGGGGTCGTTCAAACTTGAATAGTATATTAGTTTAAAAGTTAGAGTAAAGTAGGAGTAGTATAATTTACGGTTAAAAAAGGACTGGACCAATGTTGATCGAGAACAACTTAAGTAAGTTTGGATAATAAAGCATAATACTGATAAAGCTTTAATTATACTATGACAATAGTTACAATATCATCTTACAAAGAAGTAGATGGACCACCAAACACCTAATGAGTGTTGGAATTTTGAAAGAAAAACTAGTGAGAATGAGTTTTTTAACAACTTTGTACAGAAATAAATTGCAGATTACAGAGATTAATCAAAGTTAAGATTATTATAGCCCTGTTCTATTCGCATCGGAAAAAAATTTCTTTGCACCGGTCCTAAACGAGGTGTAGAGGCCTCCCCGCCCCATTTAAGTCCTAAACGGGTGGTAGAGTCTTAAAATAAAATTAATGCTAAATTAACTAGTTTTATTATTTAAAATTATTTAAAAAAAGGCAAACGAACAATGAGTATGACTAACGAGTAACATATAACGAGTATTATTATTATTTTTTAATGTCAAACGAGCAAAGAGTACGAGTAACGAGTACGGGTTTATTTAAAAAGGTTAAACGAGTAACGAGTAACAAATAACTAGTTTTATTATTTAAAAAAGGCAAACGAGCAAAGAGTACGACTAACGAGTAACATATAACGAGTATTATTTTTTTTTTAAATGTCAAACGAACAAAGAGTACGAGTATTATTTAAAAAAATCAAACGAGTAACGACTAACAAATAACTAGTTTTATTATTTAAAAAAGGCAAACGAGCAAAGAGTACGACTAACGAGTAACATATAACGAGTATTATTTTATAAAACAAGGGTTTTTCATAAAAACGGTAAAAAAAATTGTGTTAGTAAAAGAGTTAGAAAAAAGGGCAAAAAAAAAACCTCAGCTATACGCCCCATTGAGACCTATACGACCCGCTTAGGACCGGTGCAGATTAATAAATGACCTGATGCGAATAGCATGACCCTTATTATAAGCAATAACTATTAATAATCTAATATCTAATAATAACCCAAAGAAAAAATATGCATGCACACAAGTTTAAAAACTTGCTTGTTAAGAATGTATCAACGCCACCACTCTATTTGTTGTGTCCATATTTCTTCCATAAGGTGAATATGTCACGGCTACTACAAGCCGAGGATGCCTAGGAAGAACGAAGGAGACCAGATATTGACCACATATTTCATTTTTTTTTACCTCCAATGCACATATTATGTGATGATAATTTTTAACTTAATTCATCCTTTATTTTTTATTCTTCAACATGTGGATGATAAATGTTGAAAATGTTTATGTCCTTAAACTATTATACTTTATTCCTTAAATAAATAATTACTTTTAATTAAAGGATTAGTTAGTTTATTTAAATAATTAAAGAATTAATGTTGTGTTTTTTAATGGCCGTGGCTATATTTACAATCACTTTTACTAAAAAATAATAATTTTTAGACGAGTCGTTTAGGGCTATATGGTCGTGGGGGGCCAAATTTGGGTCGTTTGGGTTTTTTTTTCTTTTTATAAATATTACAAAACCACAGCCACCCCCCCCCCCCCCTCTAAATTTTAAGGGGTTGTTTTGGCCCAAACAACCTTATTAAAAAAAACCAAACGACCCAAATTTGGCCCCATGACCATTTGGCCCCATATGACCCGTGTAAAAGCTGTTTTTTTTAGTAAAAGTGACAGTGAATATATAAAATTCTTTTTAATTATGTATATATATTCTATTTAATTGTAATATAATTATTTCTAAAAATTGAAGTTACATTTTTTCAGCAACGTTTAAACTAACTTCAAATCTTCAATACCCGGGTGAGATTTGTCGAGACGGGATTGCAATCGTTCATATTGAATTTGACACTCTAGATTTGAGTCACTCAGAAACACTATCAAGGAGGAAACCCACCACTTGGAAAAAACCCCCATTGAGTCAGGTTTGAACTTGAGAACTTAGGATTCCATCGGTTTATTAAAAATTGGCCAATATTAATCCCAATTTCAAAATTGGCCTACATTAATACTAATTATTAAGGTGTTGGATTTCATTGGACCCCCCCCCCCCCGGTTAAGTTTTCCTTAACTCCGTTAGTTTTTTACTGACGTAGCACTGATTAATAAAGCCACGTAGGATGCCACATCAGCAAACAACTAACGGAGTTAAGGAAAACTTAACGGGGGTCCAATGAAATCCAACACCTTAATAACTGGTATTAATATAGGCTAATTTTGAATTGGGATTAATATTGGTCAATTGGTAATAACTTGGATTATTAAAATCCAATTTTCCAAGGAAATTAAAATTGGATTTTAATAATCCAAGTTATTACTAGTTGGCCGATATTAATCCCAGTTAAGAAATTGGCCTACATTAATCCCAATTATCATGGTGTTGGAATTAATTGGACCGCTGTTAGTTTTTGTTTAACTCCGTTAGTATTTTTTGACGTGGCAGTCTATTTTGCTGACGTGGCATCACTAAAATCTAACGGAGTTAACAAAAAACTAACGGAGGACAAACGAATTCCAACACCATGATAATTGGGATTAATGTAGGCTAATTTCTTAATTAGGATTAATATCGGCCAACTAGTAATAACTTGAACTAATAAAATCCAATTTTCCAATTTACAAGATTCTATTCTGTATGAATGTAAATTCTAGAGCCATATATTTTTGTTAAATAGATAGATGTTCTTCCAACTTTTATTTTTATGGTCATGCTGCTTTAAGAACTATATGGAATCTAATCTGAATTTGAAACTTCAAAACAACAAAAATACATTGAGAAATTAAGTTTTTTTATTGGTTAATTTGGTTCGGTCATCGTTAATATCAGTTAACGGTTAAGTTTTCTCACCCCTACTTCAATGTGGTTTGTTGTAATTTTTTTAAATATTTTTAACAATGTACCGATTTGTTTAAATTTTAATAAAACAAACCCAAACAAAGTAAGACTCCTATATTAAATTTTAATTGAAACTTGATCTTTGTTATACGTTTGACTTTTTAGGATTAGGCTATGTGTAGTCATAATGCCCCACCATGGGGCATTATGTGACATGTGGCGCTGACGTGGCAAAGGAGGGGTTATGTGACATGGGTGTGTAGTCATAAAGCCCCTATCATCATTACTTCAATTATTATTATTTTATTTTTTTATATTTTAATATTTAATTAAATAAAGAAATTAAAAAAAGATATTTTTTATTTCTAAAAATAGAAATACAACTAGAAATACAACATAGTGAAAAAAAAACTAGTCATCGTCCGGTACGACATCGTACGCTTCATCTTCATCACTTTCGTCATCCTCATCGTCACCATCATCACCTTCATCGTCGTCGTCATCGTCATCCTCATCGTCGTCGTCATCGTCATCGTCATCCTCATCGTCGTTGTTTTCGGGTTGAGGTTGAGGTTGAGGGGCATTTGGTGGTGGTCGAGTATCCCATACATGTTCAATCAAATCCACCATAAGTGCGTTATGTCGTTCTCTTGAACGCATTTCCCTCGTATTTTGAACACGTTCTTCCATCGTCGCGTATGGTCGATCCTCGACGTGTGAAGGATCAAAATAGCTACAAATTGCAAGCTCTTCGTCCTCCTTGATCATGTTGTGCATGATTATAATGGCACGCATACAATTTGTCATCTTCGTCATCGTCCATAATCGACACGGATATTTGACGTAATGCCATTTTTTCACCAAAGTACCAAATGTGCACTCGATGTCCTTTCTTGCCGCTTCTTGTACCGTTTTGAAATATTTCCTTTTTTCATCGAGAGGGTCTTTGAAAGTCTTGACAATAAACGAATATTCTGGGTAAATACCATCACCCAATAGGTAGCCATGCGGGTAATAGTTGCCATTTGCATAAAATGCTACATTCGTCTGCTTCCCCGACACGTAATCCTCAATGACTTGTGATCCTTCCAAGACATTTATATCATTGTTGGATCCGGCTACACCAAAGTGCGCATGCCAAATCCATTGATCACACGATGCGACGGCTTGCAAAATCACCGTTGGCCCCTTTTGATCACCCCTCGTGAATTGACCTTTCCAAGCGGTTGGACAATTCTCCCATTGCCAATGTTTACAATCTATGCTACCGATCATGCCCGGTAGTCCATGTACTTGATCATGATGTTGATAAAGCGTCTGAATATCATTCCACGTGGGCTTCCTTAATTAGATAACGTGCCCCATACAATTTGTCTATACCTAGAAACAAAAAACTAACTTGTATATAACATTTATAATTTATGTAACTTATAAAAAAAATAAAGTAAATAACTCATAAATTATATAACCTATAAAATAAAAAAATAACTAACTCAAGAATTATGTAACATGTAAAAAAAATAAATGTACCTTCGGTGAAGTGCTCCAAACAATCGCGTGTTGTTTTATCCGCCATTTTCAAGTAATCGTCGTTAAAATCCGTCGAATACCCGTATGCCAAAACACGCAAAGCCGACGTACATTTCTGAATTGCGGTGAATCCAAGCCTTCCCATTCCATCGCGTCGTTGTTTGAAATAATCAAAATTTTCTTCTAAGTCGTGTGCTACGCGTAAAAACAAACGCTTGCTCATTCGAAAACGTCTTGCAAACGTTTTCGGATTGCGGTACGTAGGGGTTTCCGAAAAGTAGTCATTCATCAACCGGTTGTTCGCCGCTTCACGATCACGGTGAACACGTGTTCTTCGAAGTACCGGTCGTGGGACGGAGCTCGAAGCCACTAACTCGTTTACAACTTTGACACATGCCGAAATTACCTCATCCTCTTCGTCGTCGTTGAAGTTCCAGAGGTATGAGGATGATGATGACACCGGTGAACCCATTTTGTTGTGTGATTTGTAAAAGAAAAGAATGTGTAGAAGAAGAGATGAAGTGTAGTTTTTTTTAAATGGAAGATATGTAGTATATGATGGATAAAAAGGAAAAAAATAAAAATAAATGTGGTCAACTAGCCGTTCAACGGCTAGTTTGAAATTGGTGGATTTTTTGGGCGTGATGTGGGTAATGCCACCGGACGATTTGAAGCAACATAGCGCCCCGGGGGGTGCCCAGGGGCGCTATGAAGGGCGCCATAGTGGGGGTTTGGGGGCTATAACGCCCGATTACACATAGCCTTAAGAAACATTGCAATGGGAACAAAATGGTTAAGTTACCAAAAATTATGTAGGATGTTTTAATGATATGGTTAAGTACTAGTCTTAAGTATTTAGTAACGTTTATAATTACATATTAGAGCCAGAATACGTTTTCATTAATTTCATAATTGCATACATCCTTTTGACCTGACTCATTTGACCACACCTACTAATGTATTTTTCTTACCCAACATTTTCCGATCTCATCCGTTTTTTACTCCACTAAACGTAAATCATGGATCCGCCACTTGTTATGTACTCAATATACGGCCACTAGCTAGTGAAGCGATCGAGTAAGCCACACGTACACTTTGCATAGATTTGAAGTGGATTAATATATAAAATAGCTAGTGCTTCCTGCACAAAAGTTCACATATAAACTTATGTACGTCTTCTCTCTAATATTATTGAATATGAATCGCGCCCACTTATATTTTAAAAAGCTCCCACGATAACATATATATTTAATCTAGCTTGGAATCACATTTCAACACTTTGCAACATAAACATGCAAACTTCCATTTGGCTAACTATTTTATTAATTAATAATTTGATTTTTGAGATTTTATTAAACGCCATTTTTTATATATGTATGTGGGTGCAAGCTAGATGGTGACTTCAGATTGCACCGGCGGCATTATATATATTGACATTATTTGACCGACGAAAACTGCAGTTCTAATTAAAATATAGATTTGGTTTTCTAAAAAGAATAATAAAACTTTAATTGTTTGATATGCATGTAGTTTTTTTAGGTTAAGTTTCTGAAAGCTAGCACTACAAAGTTTTGAAAAACACTAGAAATTGAAAAAAAGTAGTGTTAAAACTAGAGTTTGTACGTCAAACTTTAATTATTCCGTTTACATGCATTAATTAGATTCGAGATCTCCTGTTAACGATTCATATCTTCGTAAGGTCAGGGCACTGATTGTTGTTGGAACCATTTATCAACACCACCTGATCTTACATTTATATATATTTTAAACTCTCATAATTTTATTTTTAGAATATTACATGGCCATCGGTCTGAATAATATAAATAATGTGATGATTTGGTTTGTTGTCGAAGAATCTTTGGTCAAATGATATCTGGATTCAAACGTGTTCTTTTAATATGTTGTTAAAAATAAAAACTTGGAGAAAACCTTGTGATTGAAACCTCGGTTGTTAGCATTTATTCTCACACTATTTTTGTGTAAAAGTATCAAAATCCAGACTGGATTTTGTTTTTTTCTGCATCTTTAATTCAAGAACCACTAAAAAACATTTTGAAAACACATTCATAAAATATTATGTCCATAGTGTACATAATGATCTCACTCCCTTTAAAGTTGAAGCTTCATTTTTCTTGATAAAAAAGTGAAGTAAATTTAGGAATAGTGTTAGTTGAATGTGTGATTTAGCTGTCCCAAAAAGGATAAAATAAAAATAAAATGTTTTTTATAGTAGAAAGTTGAAGCGGAAGAAAAAGTAACACCATAATATCGATCAGTTTTTACCTGATATTATAATTTGTTTGATATAACAAAATTCTTTTTGTTTGTGACAAATGATATGTATACAGCTCATCGCTAATCTTTCTATGTAATTTTAAGTGTTTATGTAATATATCGGCTTTACTAAAAAAATTTAGAAAAACTGAACAAATAATACTTAATTTGTACACTGCTCCAAGAAAACACTTTAGAAGAAAATCTACAAGGTGTTTAATTATGAGGTAATCTTTTATGTCTTCACCAAATACACTGTTCTCCTATATGATAGGTTTAATCTTAATAATTATTAATTTTAATTATGGAAGATAATTATTAGTAAACTATTCATACTTACATATTGAGTCAAGATATTATTAGGGATTTAGGGTATGTTTGGACTCCTTATTTGAGTGCAAAAATGATCTTAGATAAAAGTGCTTATTGACTTAAAAAAATTTAAAAAGGAGTTTTTTAAAAAAATGTTTGAATGAACTTTTGTAGTGAGATTACTTACTATATATGTAAAATGACTAAAAATGGGTTATGTGATTATAAGGTTACGTTAATATAAGGTTAAAGAAGGGTATATTAGTAATTTTCTTTTAATAGCCAAAGGAACATTAAAAAGGGCCATGTTTTCTTAGCTTTTAGAAAATAACTTTTTGCTTTTTTTTAAAAAGCAAAATCAAAAATGCTTTTCGTTTACCAAACATTAACTTTAACTTATTGGTTTTAAAAAAAACCAATAAGTCAATATAAACACTTTTCAAATGGAATCCCATACATACTCTTAATTTTGATTAGTTTCCTTATAGTTAGTAGTTAGAGGTAAATATGTTTGTTTAATTATATAAAAAGATGTGTTGTTCCTTACTATTTGTATGGATTGATTTTTAATAAAGTTGGTGTTTATTATGGCTGTCCGATTCAATTCTCCAACACTACCTATACTAGTGTTTGTTTCAAGAGTGTATCTGAGTGTGTAGTGTGGGCGACTGCCCATGACATATATTTTTGAGGGGTCATAAGAAAAAAAATTCTTCTTTAAATATCATATGTCATTTAACATTTATTTTTATTTTTTAAGTCCAAACTCATATTTGAAGTAATTAAATGAGTAATTGTGTAAAAACTTCACAAGTTCAATAAATGATAAGGGATTAGACATATTTTTATAACAATTATTATTGATTTGTAAAATATATATATATATATATATATATACAAGGGCATAATTTTTGAACTCGCACTGAGCACACAAAATATCGGAGACGCCTATGGTTTGTTTGCTTGACGCCCACTTTCTTCTTTCCACTCTCATGCTTCTATGAGCACCCTAATCCAAACCCCACAGTCCTGGTATTTTAGGAGGTGTGACATGTTCACTACGATACCCTGTTGCCTAGGGTGTTCATGATTGAGTTTAATACCATGAAACTATCAAAATCGGTCATTGGTTTGGTTCATGGTCAGTTTTTCTTTAACTTCCGGTTGGTCTTTTTCACAAAAGATTATGTTCAAAAATTTTAAACCTTACCGAGCGGTTTGATTTAAGGTTTATACCAAAATTCAGTTGTATAAAACCAGATTGGATGATAAAATTAGTATATATACCATTTGCATTTGATACATTTGGTTTTATCGGACGTAAGGCGTTGAACTAGTTGACAGGGTCCAAAGTGTCATGCATATTAATGTTATGATGCCAAGATCTATAATATAGTTTTTAAAACATCTTGATTTTATTATACAAAAATTAATATAGCAATTTGTTGTCCATTTACTTTCTATTTTCATATAAACATTTAAGTGTTAAATGAAAATAAAAACATAACTTGTTTATTTTCTATACTATTAGGTATATTTAATTAATTATTTATATTGTGTATCTAAACCTAATTGGATTAATTTTACTAATTAATAGATGACCTAAGTAAATTATTTGCTCACATTTAGAAAAGTGTTAGAATAAAAAAATGTGTCAAAATTGAGAAACCAAACTCTATCATTTTACATATTTCGTGTCTTATGTCTTTGACCACTTGTATAATGACTAAATGTCTCCAAACTATAAAGTCAGACTGGAACCAAACCATTACTAACGGTTTGGTTTTAATTTCATATATGGTTCGGTTTTAATTTGAATAACCAAAAACCTTGGTTTAATCTAAAAACCATCAAACCGTAACGATGAACACCCCTACCATTAACTCTGTCCACTCTGTCGTACCTAATATCGAGCCAAAAACTAAACTAAACTAAATTAAACCTTATTAAACAAATCTTCTAATCTGTATAGTCAAACATTGCACGTTCACAAATATTGTGTAGACCGGTTTCAAGTTATAAAAATACTAAATAAGCTAGTTAAGCTTTCGAAACTACGTACTGATTATACCAGAACTCCTCTACCTAACATTTAAAATATTCAATTCAATTCATCACACAATTTGTACAGACAGATAAAAAATAGAATAATTAAGAGAAGTGAATCACGCATCAATCTTGACATTAGGCTATCCGTAGTGGATGGAGCCCCTTGTGGGCGTTATGCGCCATGTGGCATCCACGTCATCAAGAGGGGCTCCATGACTAAAGTGGTGTAGTGGTAACCAATTTATAACGCCCCTCTAATTATTACCCAATTATTATTTAAAAAACCCATTCAATTAAATCTATCCAATAAAAAAAAATAAAAAAAATTCAACCAATCAAGAAGGAGGGGGGAGGCGTTATTAACATGGCGCCGGTGATCCCATCTTCTAAGATGGCGCCCAAGGGGGGTGGGAAGGGGCTCCATGAGGGGCGTTATATTTAACATGGAGCCCCATGGAGCCCCACTACGGATGGCCTTAAAGTTGCCACGTACACTTCGCGCAGAATTGAGAACAAAATCGGGCGATGATTTGTTGAAAAGAAATATTAAAATTATCATGCCTACGACCCAGCCAATACACATTCACAGAATATTCCATTCGACTGCATGCTTACTCCCCGATCGAGCTCACTAACGAGATGGTTTCCCGATCGAGCTCACTGTGAGTAGGGAGATCGATCGAACTCAGGTGGTGCTTTAAAGATATAGTAGCTAGGAGATGTGTAGGTTTTTCAGTTTTCTACTCTCTTTGATAGTTTCTATATTTTCAGATAAAAATATTTCATGTGTATATGAACTCTTTAATCGTATAAGATAGAAAAATATTCTTACAAGAAATGAGATGTTATATGTAAAAATATGAAGATTAGATTTGTTGTAAAATGTTTTACAGGCTAAAGAAATGAATTCCATATACGCGCACACACATATATACAAGGGTGGGATCCTATAAAAATAGAGTTTGTGTAAAAACATTACAACACCTATTTTACTGATTTTTTTATGTTGGATTAATAACAAAATTAGTAATAGGTGTTTATAGCATTTTTAAGCAAAACGTACACTTTTTATGTTTTGTTTGATCATATATATATTATGCGGTTCGACAATTATAATTGTTGGGGTGAAACATTGCAAACTTTCATGAAAAACAACCATTAATGCTAGTTATACTTATAGTTGTTTTTATACAACTACATCAGTAAGAAATGTTCGGTAGCAAGTAGCAACTTTATCTAAGTTACTATTGAGGATAGGAACTTAACCAAATTTGCTAGTAATGACCAATGTCCCTAGTGATTAACAAATTTGCTACCGATAAACAAATTTGTTGTAGGTGCTACTAATGTAGTTGCTACCGAGCATTTACTACTCAAGCGCAGTTACTGCTCATATTTCAGCTACTATCGAAGATTATTTTAAAGATTTTTTTTTTAATTTTTCGAGCAAGTCTTATAATCTTCATGTCTATAACAAACCTGACAAAATTACATTACATTATATTACCTATATAAAGATTTTACAACTTTATGTCCCGGTCGTAAAGGCTAATGTACATGTTCAAGACGCATGTTACAACCATTTGAATTACAAGCTTTCTTGTACTTTACATTATATATTTAATATTTGACTAATAATATAATATTATTGGCCACATAATGAATTATATGGTTGTCAGGTGTCATGTGCATTAAATATTAGAGGTTTTTTTTTATATTTCTCCATCTTCATCTCTAAGGCTAAGGCTAAGTGTATCCCCTTAAGAGGGTTATGTGTCATGTGGAACCCAACCACATTTTTGAGCCATAGCGCCCCGGGGGGGTGGTATCCGGACTCTATGAGGCGCTATGAGTGTATAAAACGCCAACTACGGATAACCTAATTATTAGATGTTTATTTTATATTTTTTCTCCATTCCAATCTCTATCTCTATCTCTCTCTACAAAATATAAAGATTGTACAATAGTGAAACTCTATATATGAAGAAGCATGTTCACATCCCCATCTCTATCTTTAAAATATAAAGAATTGATGGTTTGTATTATATGAATTAAGAAAGAAAAATATAAAAAATAATATAGAGATAGAAAATGGGTTGTGAATACTCTTAATATTTAAAGACTAGTATTCACAACCCTTTCTTCATATTTATCTTAACCTCTAAATTTTTAAGATTTTTTACATGTCCATCTCCATCCCAATCACATGTTTTAGACCATCACCAATGCAATAGACTAAATGCGTTCTACATGTATGCCACAGTACCCTGTTACATATGTAACCTCGGTTCTAAAATATATATATATTTTTTTAAATTTGACTAGGCGTTTTTTTATTTTTTTTGCATAAAGGGGGTCTTTTTAACTTAGAAAATCACCATAAAAACAATCGGAACAAAAATCGAATTTTTTAGCATGGTTTTCACGGTTTTCCAAACTCGGAGAGGTTTTCATTTTATCCTTCCTCTCTCTCTCTCTCTCTATATATATATATATATAGGGAGAAGATCATTTGAGAACTATTTTGATTTGAGAACTAAAAAGAACTAATTTGAGCCACATATTTATTTACATGTATCCCCCCTCCCATGAATTGTAGTGGTCTCCCCTGAAATTTGTGGTTGAGATTTAGTTCTCAAAAGTTCTCAAAATAAAAAGTTCTCATTTGAACCTAACCCTATATATATATATATATATATATATATATATATATATATATATATATATATATATAGGGAAGGGTTCCGTGTGTAGACCATTTAAATTTTGTAGACCCCGTAGACCCCTATAAAACTCAATAAAAATAAAACTCAGTGTTGTAAATTTGATTTTTTTTAAGGGTGTTGCTATTCGTACCCCCCTCTTCCATCTTTTTTACTTGTTGCACCCCATCCTTCAACTTTTAGATTTATACAATTCAAACCTTTTTATTTTTTTCAAACAAAATAAACTTTTGTGTATGAAAAATATCAATTTTCTTAAATTAAATTTTTTTATTTTTAGTTTATGTATACGTCATAATAAAAACTTATATTCCAATATTAAGAAAAAAACCTAATAACCTCACCTAAAAACAAATCGAACTCTCTTTATATTGTGTTTAAACATGTCAAATGATTATTTTTAAAGATACTTTTTACATATTTTAAATAACAATTTTATCTATAGCTTTCAAACGTGATTACTTTTACACAAATTTTTTTCTTTATTTTAAAAAAAATATATATATATTTTAATTTATTAGTAAACGTGGTTTTTTTTTATATTTGTTGTTATTTTTGGTATTTTTAAACTAGAATATTATTTTTTATTATCAAAAATAGTTTTTAATTTCTTTTGTTTTATATTTGTTGTTATTTTTATCCACTTTTTTTTTTCTAAACTACAATGTTATTTTTTGATCGTAAATTGTTTTTAATATTTTTCCCATAAAGAAGTTTTAAATTCCTTGTCAAAGAATAGTATTTTTTTGATATTTTTCAACGAAGTCTTTATAATATTTTTTTAGAAAAAAACATTTTTAAAGTATATATATTTATAAGGGGTAAATATGACAAATTTTAATTTTTCAGGGAGGGGGTACAACAAGTAAGGGAGGGGGGTACGAATAGCCTACCCTTTTTTTAATTACGATAAGCTTTTAAGAACCAAATAAATAAATAAATAAATTAAAAAAAACAAAAAACATTAAAAATCGAACATTTTAAGACAATCAGTTTTAAAATAATGAGTTTTAAACGCAACACTGAGTTTTATTGAGTTTATTGAGTTTTAAACTCATTGATTTTTAAAACTCATTGTCTTAAAATGTTCAATTTTTAATGTTTTTCGTTTTTCTTTTTTTTAATTGTCTTTTTTTGTTATTAAAAACTTATCGCAAATAAAAAAAACTAAATTAACAAAATTGAGTTTTATTTTTAGTGAGTTTTATTGAGTTTTATAAGGGGTCTACGGGGTCTACAAAAAATAAGGGGTCTACATGGATCTTTTACCTATATATATATATATATATATAGGGAGAGGATCATTTGAGAATCAATTTGATTTGAGAACTAAAAAGAACTAATTTGAGTCACATGTTTATTACATGTATCCCCCTCCCATGAATTGTAGTGGTCCCCCCTTGAAATTTGTGGTTGAGATTTAGTTCTCAAAAGTTCTCAAAATAAAAAGTTCTCATTTGAACCTAACCCTATATATATATATATATATATATATATATATATATATAGGAAATGGAACAATTAATAACTCCTTCTTAAAGCATTAACCAATTAACTAAATCTGGTGGGTTTACTTTTTAATCCAATGACTGAAATTAAAGATAATATTGTATGGTTAAGATTGGTTCAGGGGCAAGATTGTAAAAAACACATCCACACCAAAATACCCTACTTCTCCCATTCCCTTCTTCCGGCCGACCCTACTTCTTTCTTTTTTATTCCAACCATTTTCACAACCCACATCAACATTTACAGATCTGTAAATCTTTTTCAACAAAAAAAACCCATCATAAAATTCAATGAAAACCCATCTCGAGGTATTTTTGAGAGCAGATTTTTTTCAATCTTCTTCAATATTTCATCGAAGCTATCACCGGCGGTATTTTTAAGAGCAGATTTTTGCCAATTTGGTATTTTGAAAGATGATATTCCCGGCAGAAACCCATCTCGAAGCTATTCCCAGTGTTTGATGTTTTTTTTTCTGGTGAAACAGAAGCGGATTGGTGGCGAGTGGGACTGAAGGAAGAGGTTAACTGCGATTCCGGCGGCCTGTTTCTCGATTCCGGCGAGTGTAGCTCCAAAACTTGGCGGCGCCACCGCGATTAACCCCCTTTAACCGCCACCACAACCACCGCCATCACATAGTCAGGTCAGATCTGTGTCACCGCTGCTACCAAGTACCACTGCCACCACATCTAAGTTTTTTTCGATGTTCAAAAAATGTTATGTTGCTCGATCTTGCTTCAGATTCAATTTTTGACTCAAAATTTTTAGAAGCGGGTCTTTTTTTTTTCTTTCAGATGTGAGTCAAAATTCAAGGATTGAGACAAAAAGTGGGTTATAATATAGCATTTTAGGTTCTGAGTTTTTCATGTGGAATTTGGTAACCCGTTTGTTATGATGTTTCATTTGTAGCTGAAATCACAGACTTGGTTTAATTATAGTGTTAAACTTGGAGTTTATTGAGATGCTAAATTTTCTAATGATTTTAATGATTTTAGTATAGTCGTTTGTAAAATCTTGATGCTTTGTGATTTATAATATTTGTATATTTAGTTATACATTTGGTGATTTTAATTAGTAACAACAGTGTTACTGATCATCACACCACTTTTAATGGTTATAGCGTCAATGTTTATATGCATATTAATGCATTTTGTAGGTTGCGATATATGCGTAGGCAGTTGTACTATTTGTAGAAGCATCGATGCTATTGGTTATGATTGTATGGATGCAATTTTGTTATTGTTAATAGTTATGACATTGATGTTAGTAGTTGTAACACTAGTGTTATATTGCACGTTTGAGAAAAAGATAATAAAATACGTCGATACTATACTTGAATTAAAGATAAAAATACGATGAGTTTAACGGTGTAATTTTTATAAAAATCCGACAAAGTATAAAAAAGTTATAGGCTTTTTAAAATGAAGGGGTGTTTTATGTGGGTGTGTTAAATGACATAACTGCCCTTTATAATTAAAAAAAAAGAAAAAGACACATGGCATAATCAGGTTCAATCTGTTTTTTTTCCACCACTAGATGGTGGTTATTTGGTTAATCCTCTAAGGAAGGGTTAATATTAGTTCCTTCCCCTATATATATATATATATATATATATATATATATATATATATATATATATATATAGTATACTTTTTCTATCTTATGGTTTGGCCATGATAGTTTAGATGTTTGACACTTTCTACCCATTAAACTTTTACACAATTTTTTCTTTAATGAAATAGTAAACTTTTAGTTTTTAGAGTTTAGTCACATATGTTTCATACTTTTACGTTTTCTACCCTTTAACTTTTAATTTTTTTTTTGTTTTAAGTTTTGTTGTCTTATACTTTGACCACGAAACTTTTAACTTTTCTACTTTCGTTTTTAGTACACTTTATAGTTTTATACTTTCACCACGAGACTATTAGACTTTTACGTTTTACACCCCTTAACTTTTTAACCCTCTAACTTTTAACGTTTTTTTTTGTTTTAAGTTTTGTTGTATTCTACTTTCGCCACGAAGCGTTTAAATTTTCTTCTTTCGTTTTTAGTATACTTTTATAGTTTTATCATTTCACCACGAGACTTTTAGACTTTTACGTTTCGGTAGTTTAAATGTTTGACAAATTCTACCCCTTAAACTTTTACACTACTTTTTTTAACGAATTAGTAATATGTTTCATACTATTACGTTTTCTACCCTCTGGCTTTTAATTTTTTTTTGTTTTAAGTTTTGTTGTTCTACTTTGGCCACAAAACTTTTAACTTTTCTACTTCTGTTTTTAGTATACTTTTATAGTTTTATACTTTCACCACGAGACTTTTAGACTTTTTACGTTTTATACTTCTTACCTTTTTAATGCTCTAACTTTTAAAGTTTTTTTTTCGTTTTAAGTTTTTTGTCTTTTACTTTGGCTACGAAACTCTTACCCTTTTTACTTTCATTTTTAGTATACTTTTATAGTTTTATACTTTCACCACAAGACTTTTAGACTTTTATATTTTATACCACTTAACTTTTTAACTTTCGTTCAGCATACAAATTTAACCTCGCAGCAACGCGCGGGGTGGTAAACATCTCGTTCATTACTAAGAACAAACAAAATTCATACGAAATCACCACCTCTTTAAAAATTCCAAATTTCATATATAGAAAAATCTTATAAAAACAAAACAAAACAAAACAAACAAATATTACATATAAAACTTTTAGTTCAAAACATTCAGAACCTTGATTTCTAAATCTTGATTTACATATAAAGCAAAACATAGAAACTTCCTTCCTGTATATTACATATAGAAACTTGATTTTAAATCACATGAGACTTGACATTCAAAACCTTAATTTTGAAATCACATAAGGCTTGACATTCAAAACCTTCATAACTCTATGTTCACCTCGAAACCAAATTTCTCAAACAAAAACAAAGATCACAAGCAGCCTTACGACATAAAAAAAAAAGAATACTATATGAATTCACAATCATTCAAAAATCACATGAGACTTAGGTAAATCAATAGAAGGTAGCGGTAGCGAATTTTCTGGTTAACGATTTGGTAAGTCGGTGCTCAATTAGAGGCTTACGGCAGCAAAAGAAAAGGTATTGTAAATAGTATTTGGGGTTTTGATTTTATCAATTAAGTTTAAAGATAAATAAAATATAAATAAAAAACACTATTTTAGTAAATAGTTTTTAGGAAACACAATTTTGTTGATAAATAATTTTTTCACAAACTCTATTTTGGTAAAAAGAAAAAAGAAATGATTCACACCGGACATTATGACGTGTTATACTGTTAGTAAACAGAAAAATAATAAAACAGAAAAAGAACAGCCCATGAAATACTTCATACCTTGGTCCCAATGGTCCAGATCGAAATGCAAATAACCACTGGGCCAACACTCCTATGTTGCCTATTATGAATTATGATTTATAAATTTCTTTATTTAATGTCACATGTTATATGATTTAAATGATAAAGTCACTAATTTTAGATAACTCGGTAAATCTGTTTATAAAATATCTCAAACAAAACCCGACAAAACTAGACAGACCAAACTTCTGATCTCTTGACGATCCCTGTCAAATCAAAAGTAATCTCGACCACTAACCTAGACAAGCAACGAACCAATCAACGAAACCCAACCGGCATGAAACAACCCAAATCAGAAACTGAAAATAGAGAAAAATACGACTTGACTTTCTTTTTCTCGTTTTCTTTCTGATCGAACCTGTTGTAATAGAACTCACAAAGATGAGCTAAATGGGTGAGCTTAGCTTCTTTTTGGGGCTTCAAGTGAAGCAAACTGCTACAGGTGTCATCCTGAATCAATCAAAATATATTCAGAATATGCTTAAAAGATTTGATATGCAGGCAGCTTCTAGTGCCAAAACTTATGTGTAGTGTTTAATTTTTCTTGGGACAAAGGGGGTCGGGGGCAGCGCCTCCGAGAGAAGCGGGGTCCAAGGGGCGCAGCCCCTGACTGAAAATCATCAGAATTTTCTGTCCAAAAATCCATCAGAATTTTCTGTCCGAAAATGAATCAGAATCATCTGTCCGAAAAGGCATTAGAACATTCTGTACGAAAATGCATTAAGTAAAATTTGAGAGACTAAAATGTGTCAATTTCCAAATGTTTTATCCACTCCATTTGTTTCACTTTACCCCCTCCCCCCCCCCCCTCTCTAAACTTACAACTTGTATTTTGAAATTGCATAAACTTGTTAGTTGTTTGGTTTTAATTAATTAACAGGCTTTGATCATATTTTAACATCGGGAAAAAGCGTAAAATAATTTCATGGGTAGCGGAAAAAGCGTTTAAGTGGTAACAAAATACCGAAAACGTTAAAAAAAGATCCACATCGCGGTGCAAGTTCAGGGTAGCGGATATTACCCCTGGCTAAAGGGTAGGTCCGCCCCAGCTCAGAGTCTCAAATCACCAATCTAAACACGATAACACGGCTTCCACCTAGTTGCACGCTTCCTGCTTCAAGATCGAACAGCAAAAAAGAAACTTTGTTTTTTTTCTTTTCTTTCCTTCGCTTCCACGAAACCGTTTCGGTCGGCGACGTGATTGAGGTTTTGTCTCGGTCGCAACAGTAGCAACAAAAGGAATTTTGTTTGGTCAAAATTGAGTTTTGGTCAAACTAAAAACAACAGGCGCACCTTCCATTCCTAGGTCTATGAAACAAGAAACAAAAAGAACGGCGCAACGAAATACGGTCACTTGATCAGCCTACGAAACTCACAATCGGGAGATAATGACTGCAGAAAAGTAAAACGATGAGCACGAGACCTTTACGTGTTTCGGTCGAGGTGACTCAGTCTTACTATCTGTCTCTCTCACTCTCACTCGTGATGAGGAATTACAAATACAAGAACAAGATCATATCATCATAATATATAGAGATTTAATTAGGGTTAAAGACTTAGGTGATGTTTGTTTTTTAAGAGGTAAATTTATGCAGTCTGCGAACCTGTAGAAGAAGAGGTGGACTAAACGTCTGTAGTTGGTAAGAAGAAGAGTGTTTGTTTTTAACTTCTGCAGACTGTTGAAATTTAAATAAGCCGTTTTTTAAATTTATAGATAATTACCATTCAAACATTTTGATTTTCTTTCTGTATATTTTAACCAATAAATTTTCTTGCTGTATAATTTACAAAAAAAAATTATATAAAAGCAATTTAAAAAACGTTTTCTAAACAATATTAAAACTTTTTGTTAAAATAAATGTTTTAATTTTTTTTAAAATAACTGTTTAAAATGTTTTACAAAAAAAAAAAAAACTGTTTAAAAACGTTTTTTAAAAATTGTATACAAAAAAATTAAATTGTATTTGTAAATATTAAAAGACCTTTTAAAAAAGTTTTTTCTAAAATAAAAAAAAACTGTTTAGAAACGTTTTTTAACTATTTAAAATGTTTTTTTATGAAAAAAATAGTTTAAAGAGAAGGTTATAAAATGTCAGAAGATGTTAGAAGTGAGTGAGCCACATATGCACCAAGAAGAGGTCGCACATACATTTTTTAATGAAATGTCTTCGAAAAAACAAACAGTCTGCAGATCTAAATGTCTGCGCGTGGTCTGCGCGGCGCAGAAATAAGAAGACATAAGAGTTTTTTTTTTAAAAACAAACACCACCTTAGATAACAAGAAAACTAAACGGGCCCAAACCTGATCATCACGTCTTTATTAATCTAGCCCATCAAGACTCCATTAAACCCACCATTATATATGTATCATTAATATATTTATTGAAGAAAAAAAAAACCACAAATACCATCATATACAACGCATGTGACTATTATTAAACCGTATTGTCTTATTTCTTAAAAAAAAAAGATTTTATACTGTGAGGGTTAAAATTACCAAACCATAGTAAGAAAAATAGTAATTTACTCGGTGAAAAAAAACATAAATGGTGACAATTCTGAAAAGGTATTTACAGGTAAAACATTTTTTTTTTTTACTTTTAGATCTTTCAGCAATGACCTGAATTTAACTAGCAATGGTTGTATTTTTGTTGCTCACACGTTGAGGGGTAGTGGAGTGATGTTAATATAAATGTAATTTGACGTGTCTCCATACTACTTACAAACTATAATCTAATGGAACACATCTGACACTTGCTTACCACCGTTTGAAACTTTTCCTCTTTATTATTATCGCATCTAAAAACGTTCATGTCAGAATTCGGTAAACCAAAAATAGAAGATAAGAGACAAAAATACTACTTGGTGACCATGTCCATGATATTTTTGTATAATCTTATATTTATTTCCAATGAAACTAGGGAAAAAAATAACACTTTAGAGTCCACAGAAAACCATGCATCCCACGAACTTTCTGTCGTTTAAGTGTTTGCTTGCAAATCTTTTTCCGGAGTGAGGAGGATTTAGTGTTTGAATACCCGTATGTGATATCGTTCCATAACTTTTTCTTTTTGAAAAAAGAATTGAATTTTAATAATCTTAACTTTTACATTAGGAAAAAATTATTTAAGTCCGTTTGATTTCCGTTAAAATATTTTAAATTTTTGCTTGGACTAAAGGTAGGCGATGAAAAGAAACTCATGGAAACTTATTTTAGTTCTCAATTTGTGTGCGAATCGAAGAAAATGGCAAATTGAAACTTTCCCCAGTTCATCATTTGCTTAGTTTCACACACAAACTGAGAACTGAAATGAGTTCCAAAGTTCCTCTTGTCGTTTATCTTTGGTGCAAGCAAATACAATATATTTTCATGGAAATCAAACAGAGTTAAATAATTTTAACGGCGAACCATTGAGAGAAAATAGTTAGAAAGTTGAGACTAGTGTCAAGAATATTTTCTGTTGGGATTTTTAGCGGCCAACAGATGGAAGTTGAGATCATTAAATCTAATTTTTCCTTTTTTCTAATGGCGTTTGAAACTATCTTTCAATTTCCATTATCCGAGTAAGTCTTTCTGTGACCAGATTATAACTAACCATACTAGATTTTACACTTCATAGTTGACTCACCTAAAAACACCTTTAAAAAAACATTATACTTAAAAAAAAACCCATAAACCAAGTTTTAAACTTAAAACCCGAGAAAATCTTAAGGGAAGGCGGTATGGTTGTCGGATGGCTTCTAAGAGCATGGGTATAAGCCAATCAAATGTTGACATCTTAGAATGGGTGTGAAGCCATGCGGCTCTCGACGGTTTCCAGAAACCGTGTAAAACAGGGTGAGCAAGAAAAGTGGAGAAGCCATACTCTCAGAGTATAGTTACCATAGGGAGTCATACGGTTCCCTTGAAGCCAGCCTTCTGAGCCACCCCTCATACCGCCTCCCCTAAGCACCCAACCATCATCTCGACCGGATTCTTTCGAAAAAACTTGGGCAAGTAACTTGCAATATTGTACCTTAACTAACCCTCCCCCCACACCCCAACCCTCACCCACCCTACCCCACCCCACCCCTACCCCCCACCCCCCACCAAGTCCCTTACCTATACATACCCCTCTCCCCCCACCCATTCCTCCACACCACTCCTCCAACTTCGCACTTAACTACCGACACCATGGAATTCATCACCTTTGCCATCTTCTTTTCTTTATTTGCGGCTTTCTTTCTCTTCGTTTTCACCTCCGCCACCGCCGGCCGCCGGATAAACCTCCCGCTCCCTCCGGGCACCCTCGGCTGGCCCTATATCGGTGAAACCTTCGAACTATATTCCCAAAACCCAAACGTTTTCTTCACCTCCAAAGTCAAAAAGTTAGTCTTTTCTTTTTAACTCTGTTTCTTTTCACCTTATCATCAGAGAGGTAAAATTCTCAAACTCTGTTTGCAGGTATGGTTCAATATTCAAAACCCACATATTAGGCTGCAGATGTGTCATGATTTCAAGCCCGGCTGCCGCTAAGCTCGTGCTGGTGACCCAATCTCACCTTTTCAAGCCCACATTTCCCGCTAGCAAAGAGCGAATGATCGGAAAACAAGCCATTTTCTTTCACCAGGATGATTACCATTTCAAATTGAGACGTCTTGTTCTCCGAGCTTTCACACCCGAATCGATCAAAACCATCGTTCCCGACATCGAATCCGTGGCAATCGACGCGATTCAATCGTGGGAAAACCGATTGATCAACACTTTTGAAGAAATGAAAACCGTAAGTCCCCAATTCCCAAACAATTTTCAAAACAGAGGAACTAATAAAGGCTCTGTTTTCTAATCTGTGTTTTTTTTTTTAACAATTCTTTCAGTTTACATTCAATGTGGCGTTGCTTTCAATTCTGGGAAAAGATGAAGTGCTGAACAGAGAAGATCTAAAGAGATGTTATTACGTTCTTGAAAAAGGGTACAATTCAATGCCGATTAATCTTCCGGGCACTCTGTTTCACAAATCAATGAAAGCTCGAAAAGAATTAGCCCAGATGATTGCCAAGATTCTGTCCGGCAGAAGGAAAATGGAAAAAGAACAGCACAACGACTTGTTGGCTTCTTTCATGGAAGAAAAGGAAGAACTTTCCGACGAACAGATCGCCGATAATATCATCGGCGTCATCTTCGCCGCCAGAGACACCACCGCTAGTGTTTTGACATGGATCTTGAAATATCTGGCCGAAAATCCGGCCGTTTTGCAATCAGTCACGGTAAGAATTATATTTTATACTAACAAATTATTAATATCTCTGGATTGCAAATTTACAATCAATCATTTGTTACAGATATTTATTGACTAATTGTTTATGTTGAAATTAATAGGAGGAGCAAGAGGCAATAAAGAGTGGTGAAGATTCTGACAAGGTTTTGAGCTGGGGAGATACCAAGAAGATGCCAATTACTTCTAGAGTTATTCAAGAGACACTCAGAGTTGCTTCAATCTTATCTTTTACTTTCAGAGAAGCGGTTCAAGACGTTGAATTCGAAGGTTTGTTTTCAATTCCTTTTTCTTAAAGAAACCAAAAATAAATATTACCATAAAACCATCGTTTAAAAATTCAGGCTACCGTAGTTTAAAAGTCAGAACTTAACATTTATCGTAGCCTGAATCTTTAAACGGTCTTTTGTGATTTGGAATTGTGTGTTTGACCATATGGTCTTACAATATTTAAACGATTTGATCACGGGTCGTGTGAGATTAGATCCGATTGATTGATATCACTTTACGTTAAATGTTTTCGATAATAGTGTAATTTTGAGTTGTACCTTATGCAATGAAAGTTGTTTACTAACATGAGTTAATGAAATTCAGGGTACCTTATTCCAAAAGGATGGAAGGTATTGCCACTCTTCAGAAACATTCATCACAGTTCAGATAATTTCCCTGATCCAGAGAAGTTTGATCCTTCAAGATTCAAGGTAAATACAAATGATGCAAACTATTTATTTTCTTAAATATTATTGCTACAGTAGTGAACTTAAACTATTTTTATCATTGATATTTATTTTCTCAAATATTACTTCATCCGAGTCATATTTTCCAATATTAGTCGAAAAAAAACTGATTTGACATACGAACCATATGTAAAGTGTGTGCGTAACACATCAAGATGTGTGTATACAAGGGCCTAAACTAAATGTTGTTCTTGTTTTATTTCTACTTTAATATTGAAAATGAGATGGTGGGTGAGATCTTTTATAGTATATTGAAAATGGGTACTGATAATGATGTACAATTGACAGGTTGCACCAAAAGCCAACACATTTATGCCATTTGGCAGTGGGATCCACTCATGTCCAGGGAATGAACTAGCCAAGCTGGAGATATTAGTGCTCTTACATCACTTGACCACAAAGTACAGGTTTGTAAATAAGATCATTACTAGACATTCAAGCATTTATGTGTAACAAATCTTCATATAACTACATAATCTTTTGAGTTGGTGATTAGTAGATACCAACAGTTATTACTACTAGATGTCTTTATTTTATATCGTACTATAACAAAACAAAATAACGCACAAGTTCATGAGTTTATATGAACTTAATTCGTCATGTACATCGAGTCGAGTTTATACAATTTATATAAACTCGACTCGTATATTTATATCGAATCAGGAACAAGTTCATTAAGTTTAAATGTTTAAATAAACTTTTCCTTTGTCCGAATTAAATTTTTTAACAAAGATCAAAATTTTATGCAGATGGTCAGTGGTTGGTCCACATACTGGGATTCAGTATGCTCCATTTGCACTTCCCCAAAATGGGTTACCCATCAAACTCTATCTCAAGTAAGTCAACGGATTGATAAAGTCAACGCTCAACTGCAGTTTGACTTTGGCTGTAAGTCAAAGTACAGAAAGAGAAATCAGAAACCAAACCATGAAGAGAACATAAGTACCTGTGTGCATTCTTAAGGCGTAAGGAAGAGTAAAGAACAGCAAATTGTATATAAGAAAATGTCTCCTTAAAAAGTTATCTTGTGGTGGTTTTGTGATAAGTAAGAACTATAGGGGGTGTTAGGTAATATTTATGTGTGGGGGATGAGGTTTGAGTTTTACATTGATTTTTCTTGTTGTACAAAGTCCGCAAGGCATGTATAATTATAATTCTAGCCCTTATTTTTTTTAAATTGTCCCATATGACCCTTCTATTTATTTTTAATTTTCTTTTTTGTTGTCTTTTATTCCGTTACGAGTTAATGGCGTTACAAGTATGCAATAACTAATTTTGGTAAATAAATCTAACTAGTAGTTTACCAACTCCGCATTACGGTGAGAATGTGAGTAAAGAACATAAAATAAACAAACACAGTTGGAGTTTAAATCAAATCTATGATGTAGCATACGCAAAAACATGTTGTGATTATGTATTTTCTTGAAAACAAATGTATTAAAACCAAAATAGTAAACCTAGAAACCCACCCATTGAGAGAAAGTTGCGAATAAAAATAAATATCCAGCAATGGTAAACGATAACAAACTATACACTAACAAACAAATTAATTGGATTGCAATATAATGCCAACACTTTAGGCTAGCCATTCATGATGGTAAATAAAAATAAATATGTTAACCACTCATACGCAAAGACATTATTAATTAGGTAATATGGGTTAGTAGGTAATATGAGTATTTAATGTTACAATACACAAGTTTCCTATGAGCGCGCGTTGCACGCGATATGCCTTTTAAACCGGGCTCATGTGTTGTTTGGCGTATGATACTAACGTTGATGGTTTGTCGATACATGACATACTGGGTGTATCATTCTACGGGTATTTGTTACCAGAATTTCCCAGACATATGATCAAAGCATATATGATTGCCTATCATATTCTCTTTCACAACATGTGATAAAGAAACACCATGCTCAACTCCAATATAAGTACCTTTCACACCTTAAGTTACTCATATCCTCTTTTACACCTTATGATAATCAAACAAACACAAATAAGTAAATATTCACCATGGGTATTTACATAAGACACCACTTCTTATTATGTGGAAAAACATACAAAGACAGCCATATTTTGACACAAAAATTTGCTAAATAAGCAAAATAGGAAGTCGGCTCCTTTAATATAATATTTTTTACCATACATAAGCATATATATGCTTACCAAAAAGTTTCTAGTATAGTAATACATGCTTACTAAAACTTTTCTAAACCCACAGGATCAAAGGCTTGCCTAGTTAATATTTACATATGAAGCTAACATAACTGTTTATGCTTCTATTATTACCAAAATACCATAAGAGGTTTTACCTAGTGAAGCTACCATGCTTTTCTAATTGTTCAATTTGGTGCATGGCCTTTTGCCTTCATGTGACCAGCAGGAAAGCCTTTGCATGTGTCGATGGATCTTTTGGTGAAGCTTGATTCGACCTGGTTCTGGCTGTCGTCTTCTTCATCTGTATGATACGATGCTTCGTTGTTCTGGGTTCAATAGTTCTAGAGTTACAATCATTTAAACTCCAAATCCAATTCAAACTTTAACAAATTTGGCAAACGGCCGTGAAACTTCAAACAATTAGCCCTTTTCAAATACGAAATTAAAGTGGGATTTGTTGGAATTGAAAACCCAACATAATAAAGTTATTTATGGTTATTCTTTTCCTTGAAGAACAAAACATTCACATGAATTTCGCAGCTTGAAATCAAGTCAAAGATTTCGTACATGAAAAGTAATAAACATTTAAGGAAATCAAGTACCTTTTGAGAAATTGCGAGTAGCAGAAACAATTTAAGAATAACCGAATCTATCCCTCTTTCCTTCTGAATCCTCGCTCCAGATGTACCAAAATCCACTACAACTAAAAAAAATTAAGACATCAGGGCACTTTCATAAAATCTGTCCAATGGGACCAATAAAACTGAAAATTAGAGAGAATTAAGAACAGAAGCACGAAGTATAAAATTGTTTACCACCAAAAAACATAATCACAAACAACCAGAATGATATAAGCAATTCAAAAGTGGTTCCATCAACAAATACAGACATTTGAATGGAAAATGAATTGATGGCGAGCAAACTGAGGAATAACTCACTTGTACAAACAATTAAGGACATCGGATGATCTGGGGGTAACCAAATGCGTATATATGGATGATACATCCAAGAAGCTACAAATGGAGCTTCTTTGTACAATCAATTGTGCACACCATTTCCAAAACATGCTTCCATTGAATCATTTATTGTAACATGGGCAATCGGGATAGTAAGCTTCCGCTAACAAAATACATCAAATTCGAAGGTCAAAAAGCTTCATTTAATATGCATGTTCTACTGTACATCCTTTTGATATGCATTTGCCTACCAGTCCTCCTATGTTTTATAGTAAAATATATTCAAACGTTTACATTGTATGTGAAATGGTTAACTATAACTAACCTGGCATCCTTTTAGAATGATTTCCTATCCAGTAAGAGTAGGTTTTAGGATTCGTGCAGCAACTATGGCGTATGTATTCATAGAAAATCAATGAAATTAATCAAGACCTTAAATAAATTAACTTTTACTTAATGAACATAAAAATATATATGACTCACTGAGTTCTCTGTTGGTTTAAACCCCCTGGTACTCATTAGCAACTGTCAATTAGCCCCTGCGACTAATTTTCCTTCTGTTTTGAGAAAAAACAAAAACCAAATCAAACACATGTAAGAGGTAAAAGAGAGTACAAATACTATGCTTAGGAAACTGATGAAATCACATGAATAGTTTAGGAAACTGATGAAATCTTGGAATTTTCTTTTAAAAACTAAACGCTATGTAACATGTATGGGTCCCATGATCTGTATTTCTCTCCTGGATGTTTGAAATTGTTATATTTTGGGATGATAGTCTGTATTATTTTTTTTAACTTCAGCTTAAAATCCTTAAAACAAAGATCTCAAGGTTTAAGCGAAAAAAACACAACCTATAAAGTTGTAAACTCTAAAACACTCTCAAGCACACTATGGCTTCTAGAATCAGAATTGGATACATTCTTACATAGTGATTTGATTTAGATAGCCTCCAAAAATTATAACTCCAACCGTATTGGGCATGCAGAGGCGGATTGCTGGGCCTGCAGGTTACTGAAACTGGCCTGTAGGTGGCGCTGGGCTGTAAGGGCTGTTACATATTATCGTTAATTAGCACCCTTAAACAACTATTTTCCAATTAACACCCATTCTCAAACCAATACTTATAACAGTAAATAAATAAATAAAAGTCCATAATGCCCATCTATGAACCTTTCTATCCAATTCCAACAAAAATTCAGATTTAACCACTTGGCAAAGCATAAATCATAGGACTTATCACTTATCTCTATTTCTAAAAAGAAGCCTTGTGATTATCAATCTTAGTCTGCATAGGAAATTAGCCACGGAATGGCACAAATGACCTGAATTAAACTTTAATTATCATGAGCAGCCCAGTGTCAGATGATGAACAATTGAACATCTATATTAGGAATTCAAAATTATGCATCAAAAAAATTTAAAAAATATAAAAAAGCTGCAATTAGTTAAATACTCACCTATATTTCAGTTGTGATCCATTGGTGTTCAATTTGGAGGCAATGATTGGAGCCATGTAGATTCACATAAATCGTACCCGAACCATGTAGATTCACATAAGAAATTAGTAATAGTCGAAGAGGAAAGAAAGACACTCACAAAGACCAAACGAACAAAAATGGCACAATCCAGATAACTTGAAACCTGCAAACATATATCATCAAAATTAAACAGCTGCCATATAAATATTAATCTACTACTAACTCCTTGACAACACATCTTCCTGCTGCTGTCATATAAGATAATGATATACTCCAATGACATGTTTAAGAGTAGGTTAACCCCATATCAAATAACACATTTTAGAATAGATATGATTATACGAATCAAAACAATTGTAAAGATAATGCCTCACAAAATTAGGTTTTGCATAAACACAATGTGCGGTAGAAATAGCTAAAATAAATGCATACTTCAAACTGAGCACGACATTCAGCCTCCAGAGTACGATATAAACCACGCTCCTCATCACTGAAGTCAACTTTTTTCAGGATAATAGTTCTTGGTAGCAATGAGGTAATTAGTTCCCCTTTAAAAAGAGTACCTATAACAAATACAAAAACTGTTCCAAATAAATCAGCCTAGTTTGATTTAATACCTAAAAGAATCATAAAAAAACTACAATTATCTAGATGTTTAACCTAGGGTGACCTTTTGGCTTTTGTTGACGGAGAAAATATCAAAACAAACGTCGTCAAAAATCCCATGTCCACAAATCAGAGCAATAGACAACAACCATCATCTAATTATCACAGCATCTTAAGACCTTACCTTTAACCACCGAGTTTTAGGGCAAAACGACCACAATCACTGTACCAGTCGTCGTCAACCGCCATCCAACACCGCCACTGGAGAGGAAGAACACAAAAACTTACAGATCTGTTGATTAAAGAGGAAGGATTAGACACGCGTACGGGTAATCGAAACTATGGTGGCTAGTATTTACCTTAAATCATCGTCGCCAAAAACTCGCTGCCTCCTTTGGAATCGGTGAAAGAGAATGAAAGGGGGGACGAATCGTATGGCTGGTCGGAGGTCTCTGGAAACTATCGAAGTGCGGTGGCCGTCGTTGGAAATAACCGGCTATCCAACCTCTCCCGATCTCTCTCTGCAAAGGTATGGTGATGACTGATGGCTGATGGGAGCAGGTATGAATGAGAGCTTGCGTTTAAGAGAGTATATCTGGCTTCCAACGAAAAGACATAAACACCCTCCATAGATAAAGCAAACTATATGTACCATAAGCATCAGAAGTTGTACCAAAAAAGTCATATATGTTTGAACAACTTGTAACCTGTGCATATTAACTTGCAACTTTAACTTCCTTATGTTTTATAAGGAAATTTGGTTTTAGTTCTTGGGTTTTGATCCAAATAACAGTTTTAGTCTAAGGCTATGTGTAATGGTTAAAGCCCATAAAGCCACACAAGGGCATTATGCGCCATGTGGACGCTGACTGGGCAAGGGGCTTTATGGGGCTTTATGGTGTAGTGGATAAAGCCCCCATAACGCCCCATAATCATTGCTTTTATCCCCCTTCTCGGCGTTACCTGGCTAACGCCCTCCCCCTTTTTTTTCCCTGATAACGCCCCATAACGCCCCTGCGTAGTGGGGCGGGGCGTTATCAAGGGCGTTATAGGCTCTTTTTTTGCCCCATAACGCCCCATTACGGATAGCCTAATAGTTTTGATTGTATCATTGTTTTCCTTGATCAAGGAATAAACTTTGATTTGAGGTCCCTTGGTAACGATGCTAATGTGGTAGGTTTGTTGAATTATATTCCAAAGTATATATCGATTAATATATTCATTGAGCATCACCAAATAGAGGTTGGAACCTATTTCATGTCACCTTTTGATTCAAATGTTATGATTGAGGATTTGAGTGAGGTTAGTCATTCTCAACCAAGAAGGAACACACACGAGATTACCAATGCTTGTAAGAGGAATCTATCCATAAAGTGGCATGATGTTGCACTTGAACATGAGTTGAATTTGATAATGAAGGTGCAACAGATGATGATTATCAACATACTGAAGATGATGATGAAGATTTTGATTATTTAGTTAACACATAAAGTATGATTGATGAAGTTGCGGTTGATATGGATGAGTTTAGGGCTTTTGTTGACATGGATGAGGTAGAGCAGAATAGTGAAGATGATGATAATGATATTGAATATGAAATAGATCATGAAGATTTTGATAGCCTAAATGATGAGAACAATGACACACCTTTCCAGAGAGGTGTAAAGAAGGTTAGGAAGAGCAACCAATTCTTGGACTTGGTTCTTGGAATGTCTAGGGCAAGGCCTAAATTTGTCATCAAACTCAAATTTCACCTTCTTTATAATGACACGCAGAAGATGAGATCTTTTTAAATTTTGCATTATTGTACTTTAATATTGTTGGTGTTTAAATGTGCTCTATATTACTCAATTTTCATCTTGATTGTTTCAATACTAGGGCATCATACCAGCTATAGCAAAAGTGTTTCCGTGTGTTGAGCACAAGTTTTGCTTAAGACATGTACATGAAAACATAAAGCCTAAATGGAGGGGTCATTTATTCAAAAATCTAATGTGGAAGTGTGCAACTTCAACAATAGTCTCATATTTTGAGAAAGCAAAGAACGAAAGTAGTAAGGAAAATTCCAATAAAACATTGGAGTAGAGCATATTTCAGTGGTATGTTACATACACATCTATAATAATTCCCATATTTCATATAATAATTTCCATATTTCATATGTAGGTAGAGCAATAAGTGATGTGTTGCTACCAACATATGTGAAGTTTTTAACAGACAATTAATTGAAGGAAGTGACAAGCCTGTGATTACTCGTCTAGAATTCATTAGAGAATACTTAATAAAGAGAATTGCAAGTGTGCATAAACTAAATGCTAAATGTGAAGGTCCTTTAACTCCAAATGCAACCAAAATGTTGAGAAGATCAAGTCAGAAGCTAGCTAATTATGCACAATGATATGGAATGGGTTGAGCAGCTTGTAGTTAATGAGATAAGACTTCACATGTAGAAGGTGGGAGCTAACTAGCATACCATGCAAGCACATAGTTGCAGTTAGGGGTGAGCAAAAAAAACATAACAGAAACTGAAAAAACCGAACGAAAAAACCAAAAAAAACCAAACCGAAAGTAATGGTTCAGTTTCGGTTTCGGTTTCATCTAGATAAAAAACCAACCGAACCGAACCAAGGGCCTGTGTGTAAATTAATAATTTAGAAGGATCCATTATAAAACATTTAAAACCTTCATTAATTTATTCCTTAATCTAATATTCTAATTTCTAAATCCTAATCCTAGTTTTACGAGTTCTAGTTCCGACTGGGGTCAAGATCTTTAATGTTAAAGACTTTTAAATTTAAGCCACTTTGTATTTTTACTACTTTGTAATTCATCACATGACTACTTTTGTGTAAAAACAATGACACAGTTCTCCTAATAAATTAACGATTTTAAGACTATAAATTTAAAGTTCAAATTTATGTTAACCATATAGTAAGAAAAAGAAAAAAAAAACAAATCCAAACCGGAAAAAAGCCTAAAAATCCAAACCGAAATAACCGAACTGTTTGGTTTTTATTTTCAGGAACCGAAAGTTTCGGTTTCGGTTTGGTTTGAGCCAAAAACCGAACCGAACCATGATCACCCCTAGTTGCAGTGATATGCAATATGGCTCACAATGAGATTGATGTAGGCATACCAGAAAGCTGGCTCTCTCAGGTTTATTGGTTGAATACATGGAAAAAAAGTGTATGCAAATTCAGTTGACTCAATTCATGAAAGGGACATATAGATACCATCTTCTTGTCCAACTAAACTGACACCTCTAAAACATCATACTCAGGTTGGGAGACCAAGAAAGAAGAGGAAGAAAAGTGAAGAGGAATTGAGCCATAATGTGGTTAATAATGGTAAAAAACATCCAACTAAACACTAGCATTGACTTCAATTTCTGAATTTTCTTGTTGGCTTCTCTTGAAATGTCCTCTTACTTTATTTTGTTCTTCACTAGTACAAGCATCAGTATGTCTCATCTTCTACACATTGGGGGATCAGCCTAATCAAAATAACCACAATTGGATCCTTGTAACCAAATTAGGCTAGGAAACTGAGATTAAAGGATGGAATCTCACATCGAACCACAAATTAGGTTGAAAGAGATAAGGAATCTGGGAGGTTAAATGGAACACAATTGATGGACCAAACTTACCTTATACCACAACAATAGAACCTACGTCGAGGGTTCGCTGATGTCCAAATCAAGGATGGTACTCCATAGTACATCCAAGGGAAGGTCGTTCATCGATGAGGAAGAAGAAGACATTGGTGCCAGGTTATAGAGTTAAACCTCTAATATTGGATATAAATATGGGGAGATGGGTAAAATGACTTATATACCCCTCATGAGAGGGGCACGTGGGCGGGTTCTAATGGCAAGAATGGCTAGCGTCAAAGAATGGTACTTGATTGGGACAAATTGAAAAATCACAAAAAAAAAATAAAAAAAGAAATATTGATACAATTGAAACTATTAGACTAAAACCGTTACCTGAAACAAACCTTAGGGACTATATACAAAAATCACTCTAAATGTTATAAATAGTGTCACTCGTAGGCCCAACCTTATCGAGTAAGATAAGTTTATGGGAAGTGGTTGTGACACCTTAGATAAATCTTGCATCGCATGTTCAGATAAAACTATAAGAGATGTAAGCAGGAAGGAATGTACGACCATAATATCATCAAGAAGTTGTGAGAGCATTAATTGTAGATTAGAGAAAAACCCGATAGTTAGTTAATATTATTAGAAAACATGGGTATTACGTACTGACGGAGACTTCTACCATTTTCGTTGTTGATAGCCTTCATAAGCACAAATTTATTGGTGTTGTTCTGTAGGCTAAACCGCTATCGGTAAATGGGTCCGACAACACTTACAGATGAATTATTGATAGATAAAACACCGGTGAATTACCAACAAGGTGTTTGAAGAAAGAAGGCTCTCTTTTCTTTATATAGCCATATTCTGATATATTACTATGTATAAAACAGAATTTCCAAATTATTATATATAACAATGAATTTGAGAGTCGTGCAATATAGCTTTAAGGTAGTAGACTCAATACTTAAAATGTTTGTCTTTTAATGTTAACGTCGTTACTTAATTTTTAATATTTTTTATTTCTGTTACGTAGTATTATAAGAATATAACTATTTCATATACCCGCGTTATTAACTTAGCAACGGTTTGTATAACAAATCTAGTTGCGAGATTAGTCGCTTTAAATTTTTGGACAGATGGTGGATTCTAAATATGTCTGGCCAAAGATAATTAATAACACTACCTATCAACCTCCTCTCATCTCACGATCATTGTGTGCTATCTTACGCCATGTATTTATAAACGGCCCTTTCAAAAGACTATCGATTTTGACTTTTTATCAATCAACGTATGTAGCAGTTCACAATCTATAGATATTAATTGAAAACAAAAAGTCTTGAAAGAGAAATGAAAAATAAGCGGTTGACTTTTATAACTCAAGATTTTAATATTGATTCGAAACCGCACCTCACCATCCAAGTAATCGGGCACAATCATTAGATGGACAATAACGCACATTGTTGTATGAGTGTACATTTCGTACCCGTGTGCTACCGTAGGGATAATACATGTACACAAATAGTTATATTGCTGAAAGTCTAAAACGCAACATAAAGAAAACTGAAACACAAAAAGACAATGCAATGACATTAAAATTAGAAGCCGAGTTAGATGCAACACTATAAAAGTTTAGATACCTAAATAAACGGTGTGAAACTAAAAGTAAAACCACAATTCTAAAGAATAACTTAACATTTATGCCAATAACTTGTTTAGCGTGGAAAAGTTCCTTAGACTTGGAATAACCATCACATTCTTTAAGGTCCACATGGACTCGACTGAAGTCTTCAAGTCAACATTACCCATGCCCGTTACATCAAGAATTTCATTATTCGCTAGACGTATCTTCCTAAAGTCACCAACTTTTAAATTATTCAACTTGTCCATGTGCCTTGTATGAAATGATGCACCAGAATCCATAACCCAAAAATCAACATTGTTCTCAACACTATATAACGATGCATCATCATCTGTGTAGTCTCCAGAAAAGTTAAATTGATTATTCCCTTTCGACTTACTTATACCTCTACTCCGGCTATTCCCTCGCACATTATCTATCTCTTACCTCAGCATGCAACAGTACCTGACCCTTAAGAATCCTTGACTTTGTGTCTGAAATATCTTCAACCACGATCAGGTCACGAATACCTAGCTTTTAATGTAAACTTAACAGTACCTAGTGCACTAATATATTTTGTCATTATACCCGACCAACCTTCCGGCAGGGAAGATAAAAAGGAACAACGCATGGATCTCATCATCAAAAATTCAATATTAATCCCAACTGATTTCAACCGAGTTAAAATCGAATTAAACTCGTTGACGTGAGCAATAACCGAGGCACCATCATTCATTTTGGTGTTAGCCAACTGACGAATCACTTTGTTCAACGTTGAGGATTTTTCATACATATTCGATAAAACTCTCGTCACACCGGACATAGTCGTTTCATTAACAATGTTGAATGCAACACTTTCGTCACTGACAACATGACCACTCTCAAAGCTTTTCTATCTAGTATAGTCCAGTCTGCATCATTCATTTTATCTTGTTTCTTTTCCTCTATCATTTGGTATAAGTCCACCAGATAAAGGTCATCCTAAATCCACATCTTTCAATACCCAAAATCATTCCCATCGAACTTCACAATCTTGAACTTTTCATTTTCTGTTATTTCAGACTTAACAAACGAAAACAAAATACAAGTTTGAAAGTTCTAGTACCTGAAAGTTTTGACCAGAAACTTTTTACCAAAAAAAACTTTCGTCTAAAACTTTTCTAATTTCTACCAGAAATTTTTGCCAAAACTTTCGTCCGAAACTTACTTTTAGCCTAAACTTTTTTGTCAGAAAGCTTCTACTAGGAAACTTTCTGCTCAAAAAAGTTTATGTTAAACGCAATGTTCAAAGTTACGAACGATCTAAATTAACGTTCGAAAATTTTCAACCAAAAGGTGAAACTTTCAACCTCTGCCGAAACCTTCTGTCCAGTGGCGCTAATGCTAAAACGTGACGGCTACTGAAATTGGCCTTCGAGAAAACCTTCGAAACTGGTCTTCGCACCCTACGAATTGATCTTCAAAACAACGACGAGCAAACACAGATCGAGAGGGTGAAGCTCTAATACCAGTTGTTGGATATCGTTGGACAACAAATCAACCAAAATCTCTCTTGCACTCACACACACATGAATGAAAACCAAGAAATAGAGACAAACGATGTATAGTGGTTCGGTCTAATCTAACCTGCGTCTTTGCAACTATGATTTCTATTTATTTATCCTCAACCAGAATTACATGAGATCAATGCATAACATATATAGGTGAGGAACTAGGGTAAGTGGTAATAGACCCTTAAAACAACTCAGGTCAAGACTTGAGCCCTGCTAAATTAAAGTCTCCACACCCGACTTTTACCGGCCCTAAATACGAAAATTAACTAACTTTACAAATTAACCCATTTATCTACAATCTCTACCCCATACTTTATACCTTTACATTGTGATCCCCATTAGTTAATCATTTGACTTTCTCGGTTTCCTCTTCCACATGTTTAATCAGATATTCAAAGGTACATAAGAAACATTTGACTAATAATAAATAGAAGGCATGATCAATGATAAAGGGTTGATCTAAAAGGTTATTTTATATGATCTAGATTGGATATTCATAAATGTAGGTTGTTTAATCAGACAGATCAACCATGTTTTCAAACAATGATTGATGCGGCTTTTGACAAAATATTTTGCAAAGTTCATGTTGTGGCTACGTGTTTGAATGATATCTTATTTTAAGTAAAGAATTGGTTGCTTTTAAGTTTATAATATTCAGGAGGTATAGAGAGGTTTAAAAAGGTATTCACTAATTAAAGGGTGGATTAGATTCGTTATAATGTGAAATCTGATTCCTAGATTCCTACGACTTGATTTAATTTTAAGGATGGATCTATTCTACCTCCGAGAGAATCTAATCCTACACGTTTAAAGGTTAAATCATACATAAATGAACCCTAAAGTTTTGATGAAAATGATCATTTATAGAAGGGGAGTTTTTTTTTTCTTTCTTTCTGACAACATTAAAGCAAACGACCGTTCAATACGTTGAAGAATGGTCTTTCGAGTTTGATGTGGGATCAAATTTGTAGATGTTGTGAGAATAGATCATTCCAATTTAAAGGTTTTATGGTTTTTAATGTATCATCTTCTTCATACTTTTAGTCCTTTGTAAGTTACAAATTTATACCGAAGAATGAAGTCTCACTGACATAACATTATTTATTTATTGATAGATTTCAATATAGAAACCTAAAGTTTCAACCTTTTTATATAAATATGAAGAGTAGCCAAAGATGAGTGAATCATCTTGATAGGTTTACGGAGAAAACCTACAAACTCTCAAGTAAACTAAGGGTAAAAACTAGAAATGTAAATGGCGAACAAGAATTTAAATGCAGAAAATAAGAACTCGAACTTAAATTTGGGGCAATTTTCTCCTTAACTTTTATTTCCAAACTGAAGGGTATTTAAATACAAGAATTATGAAAGTAGTTACTAACTACCAACTAATAATGCAGTAAATAATCATGGGAAAATGTATCCAAAATGCAAAGAGCAAGAAATTCATGGGATCATGGATTGCATGCCGCATGTGAACGTGATTGAAGCATGTGGCTTGAATTAGTCATTTAATCTCATGGGTCGGGTCGGACGGATAGTCCGTATCACATCTCCCGAACCCTTTCTCATTTCATATGTGCTATGCAATATTCAATAGTTTTCTTTTGAGTTTTATGTTAGAATGATGCTCCTTAAAAATAAAATCCTCCCAAACTACTCTTGGAGTCCTTGTATATGTTATACCATGATGTGCACGTCATTGGTATATGTTTATTTCTAACTCTATTTCTTAGAATCGAACTTGAGAACGCACATGGTAGTGTATGTTAACGTGTCGGTTAAATTGTCACTAACAGTTACTGTCGATATATATATAACCACCATCATAGACTATTTTCTGACAAAATTAACCGACCCCGATGCTTAGTGTTCATATGTTTTGTGTCCAATAAATGCATGCATAATGTTTTGTGATACATTAGTTCCTTTTGCAAGCCTATATTCGCAGTTACTCGGTGACTAAAAATCAAACTATTTTTTCGTTTTTTACTAAAATAAATACGCTTCAAAGTTCACGTATGCTATTAGGTAACATTAGTACTTTAAAATATGTAGTAGTTGTGAGTTAATAGAAATTAATAATAGAAACAAGTACACTTGATGCATAATGTGACGCTAACACACGTAGTTGACTTCGTAACTCAAAAGTCAAAACTATTATTTATTGATTCAACTACACTTGGCACTCAAATATGTAGTTTGACCGAATAATGTGCATGCTTCCACTTACAAATGGAATCAAAATTGAGGAGTTGGAAGCCAACAAGAATAAAAGTAAACTTTATACGGTGACATAAAACTATAATATACAAGATCTAGATCGAATTCTAGATCATATATCATGGATGAACACTCTGATAATCAAATTTTGGTGTTTTTCTTAATCTTTAAAACATCTCATTTGACTTCAAAATATTCTAAAGTAAACTAAAACTAAAATATTAAATAATCATACATCATTAACAAAATATCCATTCAATATGTTTGAAACTAACCTTTAAATAACTAGCAAATAATGAATAGTAAAGTAAATTTAGAGAGAAGATTTTAAATAAGTACATGTAACTTTGGCAGTCACGGATAGGCAGCTTCGACAAAATATATAGATTCCGAAGAAAACTAAACAGTTGGGGGGCTCATGGCAGAAATGGCGGTCGAGCGAAAGGGTCCCTTCATTTGTCGTCGAGATTGTAGTTGAATTCTTTATTAGTTATTAGGTTGATTGTCTAATGTTTGGTTAAGGAGTAATAATGCGGTAATTTTTTATTTTTTTTTATAATAGTAGTTACTAATTTTTTTTATTCATGTGTGTTACACGTCGGACTTTAAAAAAAACTATAAATATAATCATAATCTACGACAATTATGTATTTTTATAGCTATATAAAATTTTTCAGTAATTATAGGTGGGTCAGAGGTTTTATGACAGTAGGCATTTAGACGGTGAGTTTCCTCTGGGATGGATGTGCAACAAGAAGGGTTTTAGTTACTCGTACGGACTACGGTCGTAACGTGTCGTGGGTAACATCATTTACCATGATGAGACCCCCGGGTAATCGGATGTTTGCAGTTAAAAAAAGAATTCTAGTCAAGAAAAATAAGATTTTTTTATTATATTGAAATAAAATACTTGATAAATTTGAATTTAAACTCAATTAAATTAAAAACATTATAAAATAAATAGAATAAAATATTTTATATTTCATGCATAATATTTAATTAAAATATTATAATGAATAAAGTATTATAAGGATTATATTAAAGTATTAAAATATATATAATAAAATATATTATTTTTAAAAAAAATATAATATATATGCAATAAAAATATTATCTTAAATAAAATATTAACCTTAATATTACAATTTGTATTTGATAATTATTTATTGGATAATTACTTATTAAAGTTTAAAGAAAATAAACACTAATATGGAAATTTATTATTTGGATATTATTTATTAAAAGTTTGACTTAATTCAAAATTTTATGATGATGATAAATGTCATTTTTTACTAATTAAAATATAACAAAACTTTTTATTTATTATATAGTATAGACTATTTTTTTTTTAACAGTTAAATTTTTTTCTCCACATTTTCACCATGCCAAGGTTTGAACCTGGTCTTTCCCCAAAGGAGCTTTGCCCCTTACCATTAGGCTACAACCTAAGTGACTATAGACTAATTAAAGTATAACAAAACTTTTTGGTTATTATATAGTATAGATATAGATTGGGTCCATAATTAGTAATCGATTAATGGGTTTAATTTTTTAACATAGTTATTGGGTTTATAAGATTTCTTTTAATATGTGTTAATTGGTTTATAATAAGTTAATATTTTTAAACTTTTAAAAAATTAAAATGACTTTTCTGAGGGTCGATGTTTTCATGTGACTTGGACAACGTCAATATTTCGTGTGACTTGGGGTCATATTTCACCGTATCAAATTTTCATTGAGTTCGTGGTCAGAAGATTTTATGGGGTAAGTAGGGATTATTATTGTATATATGCTAAAGAAAAAATAAGCTTGATGGGTGCAGACCGGCTCGAAAAAGAAGCCTACACCGGTTAGAGTAGCAACCGGTTAGAACGAAAACTGGTTGTGGTTTCATACCGTTACATATAGGTTACTCTTGTTTGGCTTCAAACCGGTTTTTTATCGACAGTTTGTAAAAAAAAACCTGTTAAACCGGTATAAAAACCAATTAACCGGTTTGCATCGGTTAGACAAATTTTCATCAAGAACCGGTTAGAAACCAAACTAGTTATACCCCTAACCAGTTTTGACTTGTCAACTCTTCTAACCGAAACCGGTTTGTAACCAGAACCGGTTACTAAAGAAACCGGTTTGTGCACCTCTACCCCCACAAGTACCACCTAGGTCCGCCCATTCTGTCTGGTGTAAGGTGTCGACCGTGTTTACATTAAGGGACGACCTTATAAACTCGTAAATTTATAAGGATTTAAATTCTTACTATTTACCATCAGAGCTATAATCCTACGAACATTCTAAACTTTTTGATACCAATTGATAATGTCAATGAAGTTAAGGTGTTGCTAAGGCTAAACGTAATGGGGCGTTTTCAGCCTCGATAACGCCCCATAACGCCCATATATAACGCCCCTCCCATTACCCCCCGGCGTTATGGGGCGTTATGGAGGTCGAATCCGCCGGGGGCGTCAGGGACAAAACGCCGAGAAGGGAATTGATTTCAAAGATATAGCCGTTGAACGGCTATATCAACGGTTATATTTTTTTTTTTTAATTTTCAATTTTTTCAAATCAACTCTCAAACTATATATATATCTTCCCATATTTTATAAACTACACACTCTCAATCTCTCTCAATTCACTCCCTTTCATTTTTTTTTTAAAAATGGGCTCTCCCTCTTTCGCCACTCGACTCGGTTTATTCGACGATGAAGAAGACGAGGTTGTCTCCGCCGCACTTCAATTTTTTGACATGCCGGTACCACGCCCGGTTATCAAGCGGAGACATCTTGAACGTGATCGTAATGCGGCCAACGATAATTTGATGAGAGACTATTTTGGCCCATCACCGCTCTACTCCGATGAGACGTTCAAAACACGATTTCGGATAACCAAACGGTTATTTTTGCGTATAGCTAAAGATTTGGAGGAGCATTCACCGTATTTTAGACAACGGTACGACGCTACTGGAAAACTTGGGCTCACTTCCATTCAAAAGTGTACGTCGGCGATAAAAATTCTTGCGTTCGGCAACACTACGGATATCAACGACGAATATTTGAAGATGGCCGAGAAGACAACGAGAGATACCGTTGAAGAATTTTGCAAAGGGCTTGCCGACTTGTACACGACGCGGTATTTGAGAAAACCAACTTGGAACGACATGCAAAATCTATACGATCGCCACGAAGAAGTTCATGGTTTACCCGGCATGATTGGAAGTATAGATTGCATGCATTGGACTTGGGATAATTGTCCAACCGAATAGCGAGGACATCACACGAGGGGTGATCAGAAAGGTCCAACGGTTATTTTGCAAGCCGTTTGCTCAAACGATCGTTGGATTTGGTACGCCAAATGTGGTGTCGCGGGGTCCCTTAATGACATCAACGTCTTGGAAGGTTCTTCTGTGATCGAGGATTATATATCCGATAAGATGGTGAAGGTCGGGTTTTACGCGAATGGAACCTACTACCGACATGGATATCTTTTGGGTGACGGGATATATCTGGAGTATTCGATGATTGTGAAGACCTTCAAAGACCCAATTGATGAAAAGCGACGATATTTCAAGACGGTTCAAGAGGCGGCTCGGAAGGACGTTGAGTGTTGTTTTGGAAATCTAAAAAAAAAAATGGCACTTTCTTAAAAATCCTTGTCGATTGGGACAAAGGATAAGATGGAGGATTACATGCGCGCAATTATCCTATTGCACAACATGAACAAAGAGGATAAGGGTCTTGCGATTTGTGCCGACTTTCGACCCGAACACATCCAAGAGATGCCACCAGCGACACAAGAAAAGAGACTTCAAAACTACGCGATGTTGCGCTCAAGAGAGATACATAACTCTCTAAAAGCCGATTTGGTTGAACACACTTGGACGTATAGGCCAATTAATTACGTGCCCCCACCCCCACCGGTTGTGCAACAAGAAGATGAGGGTGACGATGAAGAAAATGAAGAAGACTACGACGACGTGCCATCCGATGATTAGTTGTATTTTTTTTTTAAGTAGTTGTATGTTTTATTTTAATTAAGTTGTAATATTTTTTTTTTAGTTTTAATATTTATGAAAGTAGTTTTTTTTTAAGAAATAAAAAAATAAAAAAATAAATATTAAGTAATGATGGTGGGGCTTTATGGGGCTTTATCCACTACACCATAAAGCCCCATAAAGCCCCTTGCCCAGTCAGCGTCCACATGGCGCATAATGCCCCTTGTGGGGCTTTATGGGCTTTAACCATTACGGATAGCCTAACTTGCTCCCCTTGAGGTCAAGAGTTCGAGCCCTGTTAAAGACGGGTCGATGTAAAATTTAACCGTTAAAAAACCAATAGAATATAGCGGCCATTTAATTAACAGGGCGAAATAAATGTTTTTGGTTGCCAGGATACATACAGAGGACGGTACCTTCAACGAATCTTACCAAGAAGACCAGATCAATAGTAGAATTCACCTGCCCAAATTAATTTCTACCTATTTCAGTTTTATCTTAATAAATGAAAGAAAAAAAACTGAAATATCAATAAATACCAAATGATGTCACGAAAAGCACACTCTTGATCATCTCTAGGTCTATAGCTGTTTATTCTTACGTTTAAAAATGTCTGAAAGGTTGAAATTGTTGTTATTTTCCCAGGAAATATTTTTTTATAAATCTACAGACTTGAGTTCTAAATATCTTTATACTGTGTTTGGATTTATTTCGTCAACCATACAAGTGTAGTTATGTAGATGTAGATATCGATGTAGTGGTTAGAAAATGGAAGTTTGAGCTCACCGATCTTTACTCGAAAGAGATCAAATATATTATCGAGCAACAAAAAAGATGTTACTTAAAAGGCTATGTGTAGTAGTTTGGTGGTTACTGATCACAGTCGGTATAGTGATCGTGATCAATAAATATGTGTAGTGAGAATTACTGATAGTGTGAATGAAGTTACTTAAATCTTCACTACTTAAGTAAGGATAAATAGCAGATGCGATTAACTACATGCATAAATTGGCAAGACTTTGTTAACAACAAAATGATATGAAGACAGTCCAAGGCGATTTACTAAAGTGCGCAATAAAACGTTGAACTTCGTTAAAGATAAAAGTGATATCAAGGCAAGGCAAAGACAAGGTGACATACTGAAGTGCACCAACCGTATTTTACTAGACCCGAGAAGCATCACTCTCATTCTAGGAAAGAGACGCTCCATGTTCTATGATTGTTGTCACTTCATCCATGATGTATCATGTATGAGCCAGAACAATGAGCCTCACAATATTATAAGTGCATGAAAGCAAAATGTACATTGTATCTTACTGCATATGAAGCAACAACAGTCTTTTCTCTAAAGATAAACTCCTCTCCCAGTAATCAAAACAAAAACAGGTGAATCTTAATAATACAGGATGTTATAACACGCAAAATGTAAATCTTTACCTGGGACCCACCTTGACACGAACAGCCCGATCACACACGTTTCTCCCTTTGAATCTCTTTTAAACTTGTTCCCGTGTGCAAATCCAGGATGTGATATTTAGAGTTTTTTCTTACGAAAACTAATTAACCAAGCAAATCACTAAATAAGTTGGGATTTTGGCTCGTTGGGTTTACACCCATTTGCCTAACAAGTGCATCTTTGTCCAACGCATCTTTCAGGCTTGGTCCCTTGGTCAATGATGCTGTTTTCTTGCTTGGATTCACTGAACCATTCATGGGATTCGGATTCTGACTCAGACTCCCATTTGTATCAGCATCTGAATAAAGAGAAGACATAAGATCAGGAGCATTAGAAGTGGCAGCAGCATTAACATCTTGATTTAAATCAAGAAGACCTTCCAGTTGGTGAAATGGATCCACAGTTGAAGAATAACTACTCGTATCACCAGCTGATTCCCCCAAATCAAGCAAGTCAGGTGGAGGTGGTTGAACTGCTGTGGGTACGGTTACAGTTGCAGGCCGCACTTTATCTTCTCCGTGATTGGTTGTTCTCGAAACCTTACTATGACCAGCAGCACCACCCGATTGCTTCCTTTCAGACCTTGAAGTCGTACCCCCGAACAATGAAGCCGCCAGTTTTTGCTTCTCTTCTGAAACCTCAACATGCGACTGTCTTGATTCACGGGGTAATGATTTAGACATCACTGTATCAGGTTGTGTGGCACCATTGATCAGTAGTCGTATGGGACTCAAAGTTTGAGGTAGATGAGGATGCACCAGATGAATATGTGGGCTTGCCCCACTTCTTTTGAACCCCATCGAGCCGTAACTTGAGTTCAGTCGAGCCTGAGCCTGAGCCTGCATCAGAAACAGGTACTAAAGGCCAGGTAGGCTGGACCGATGATGGTTGATAAGAAGGCTCAGTTACGTTTACAGTTACTGGTACCAAGTCAGTTGGATAAGCAACCGCTGGGGGTAATTTAGTGGGGACCACGGGTTTAGGAACATCGTATGCCTCAAACCTAAGAGAGTGAGTTGAATGTTCATACGAGTTATGGTTTCTGATGCTGCTGATATTTAGGGTTCCAGAACGTTCATTTTCAGGGATATAGGGTTCAGCCCCCTGCTCAAATGACTTCTGGACATAATCATTAAGAAACGAAAGGCTCTTATCAATCTGCACGTAAACATCAATAAGATATTAAGTTATCAACCATCAAAGTTCAATTGGTTAAGCAAAGACATTAAAATACACAAGGTGACCTCGATATCTTCACAGCTTGCATCTAAAGGCATTATATTCTCTATGGCATTAACATCAAGATCGAGGACTGCACGGAATTCATATGCACGTTGTTGTAGATCAGATGAGTGAGATGCTGATAGTTCATCAAGCAACGACTGGCACTGCAAAAATATTGTGTTTTTGAGAAAGTTTTAACTACAGTATATTATTTTGCAATAAAGAAAAGACATGAAAAGATGGGTAAGCATTCTACAAACCTCTGGTAACAAACTCATTTTTCTTCCAGCTGCTTTCTCAAAACAATATACTTTCATAAGTGCTGTCACTGCATATCCCTTAAGAAATGCAAAAAACAGAAACTCATTATATACTTAAGACCAACATAAACCATTAGTGTCCGTTTATAAAGCTAGTCAACATACCTTAACTATTATTTATATTAGCTACAGTAATATTATTAGTTTATTAGGGTTTTAACAGTTGCTACAGTATATATTTATTTTTCCTATTTGCCGTTGCTACAGTAAAAATTCCTTTTCGGGGTGCCTTATTCTTTGCTAAAAGTACTCATTCTTATTGTTTTGTGTTTTTGTTTTTTGTTTTCCGTTTTATCCGAGCGCGATCACTCTAGCACATAAGTTGGTAGTGTAATAGGTAAATAGGCGTGAGGATAGACTTTTTTTATTTTTCTATTTTTCTATTTTCAATCTCAACCAATCTAGCAAGGGAGCTTGTGGTATTATAAGTACAATCATGTAACATAATTATTAGGTCGTAGGGTCAATACTCTAAGCGTTTGAGTCGTTAAGCGTTTTTTTTTAATTTCCGTCTTCTTTACGTGGCGTTATAGCAATGCAACTGTTTTGTGTGACCGCGCTATCCTCATAGCAACACGCGGGTGGTAAAATCTAGTAACTCAATATATACTTAAGACCTATAAACCATTAGTGTTCATTTATAAAGCTAGTCAACATACCTTAACTATATCATCACTCGAATGTGCTTCTGCCACATCACATAGCTTGCCACTGATGTAGGAAGCAGAATATTTACCATCTGCAGTTCCATATTCTCCCAACACCCAACATATGACCTGTATCAAAGTTAACATAAAAGATAAATATAAATAAATTGATTAATTAAAAAAATAATATAGTAACCATGTCCACAAAACCTGCACTTACCTGGAGAAATGCAGATGGAAGTTTTGGCTCATCAACTATTTTCAGATAAGATTCCACCTGCAGAACCAATGTAAAACCTCAACAAAAGAAAATACAATTATAACTATAACTGAAATATTAAAAAAATCATGAATCATACAGCGGATAATCTCAGCTGACTGTCTGCTGTATCATCATCCTCTCCAAATCCTTCAGCAATCAACCGCATCAAGTTATGTGCGACCTTAGGGTTCACTAAATCCCCAGCATGCTGGAAAACTTTGTTCATGGTCTGTAAATCCAAAAGGTAGGAAAGTTTGGTGGAAGTCAATTATTTAATGAACATGCAAACGATTTTATAATGAATTTATCTCTATGCGTCTAAACCTGGATAAACCAATGGTTACTGGGAGCAAATTGTTCTGCAAGCTCCACACATCTTGATGCTGTTTCAGTTTTGTAATGATTATCATTAATGCTGATCATGTAATCAATCATACGGTCTACTATCACTTCCACATTGGAGGATTTTGTCATTTTATATAGCAGCTCAAAGGTTTTCCTCTTTAGAGTGTCATCAGGGTCCTGTTTAACAAGTAATTAGTTAATCTTATTTCCACATCGATACACAAATAGATCAGATAAATGGATTAAAAGAAAGTGAGCAGCAAACTCACCTCTAAGCAATCGATTACAGCAAGTTGATGTTGCTCAGCAATATCTGGACTTATTCGTATTAATCTACCAAGAGCATCGATACCCATATACTTCAAATTATGACTGTCACTCTAAAATGATGAAAGATGCAAATAAGATTAATGTATAAAATAATAAAAATAGTAAAAATAACTTTTACCTTGAGAAAATTAGCAATTGCATCAGCAGCTGTTTCCAACAACTTGGGACTCGGTTGTATAGAAGAGATGCAGCATATGCATTCATAAAGAATGGCATTTCCTATGTTACTAGATGTGTCACTTTTCCTCATTATGTCCCCAATGACAGTATACATTTGCTCACTAGACTTTTTGTCACCACTACCGAGTAATGACAGGATTTTTAGCAGCTTAATCTGGCAAATTGAAAATAATCGAATTATGATGCCAAAACTTATAACTTGCTTTCACAAATCTCAAGATATAATCACTACTTCCCTCCTAATATAGTCCAACATACGAGTTATATAACATCTTTGCAGGCTCAAGAAAAAAATATGGCCCACTTTTTGGAAGGGGAAAAACAGGTTGTATTATTACTCAAAGGATCCTGGTTCGAAGTATGAACCTCAGTTCCATAGCATTTAAGATTCTCTTAGTTTCCCATAATAGAACCCGCCAGCCTGGTTTTCGAATACCAACCAGTTTCTATATCGTTAAATATAGTCTGGTTTATTGGTACCAATTGGGCTCAATTTGTCCTCCACAATGTATCTATGCAATAGAACCTAGTTTTTGGTAAATAACCGGGTTCTATTTGGCCTCCAAAAAAAATGGATGTGCCAATAAGGGTTTAGAACTCGGTTTATGATTAACATCCCAGCTCTATTACACTATCTAAACCTAAAGTTAATCTTCTTTCTCAGATTCACTTCCATCTTCTTTCCCTTTTCTTTCTCCTGCCGCTATCAAATAGTATTCATCTCTACCCGGTGATAAATAAAGCATCTAACACCTCATTTTTTTACTAGTGTGACGTACATACTGCATGTTTGATTTGTATTACTGTGTGTGTTCCTTCTTGCAGAATATATAAGAGAATGTTTATCTGTCTCCCCTTTTCTATGTTCTTGCCACATGTATACTCTCACTTGTTCCTTCTAGCGGCGTATGCAAAACTGTTTGATATTTGATCTTTGTTCCAGTTTGTAACATATATATACATAGTTCCCCTTAACTTCTAATACTGCTTGGTATAATTTTCTTGCGACATATATACGTTGTGTTTGATCTGTACTAGTTTTAGGGGTCAAAGAAGGAACATATATATACAGTGCTTCTTGTGACATATATACATTGTGTTGATTATTAATTATATTGTCTATAACACTACTTGTAATGCTGCTTTTTGTTAGTGTTTTGGCATGCTGATTTCATTTTATTTAATAAACCTTAGTATTATATTTATTTTGAAGGATATCACTAATCTTATCTTAATGGGCTAATGTTGTAAATGCAAATAAGAAAATATATCGTTTCCCAGTTCCCGCATCTTTTTATACCCTCTTGATACTTGCAATTTTCCATTAGCTAATCTAGAAAAAGGATTAACCAATTTAGACATGAGTGTACATTGCAAAGAGAAGATGGGTCCAAGTCCAATGAAACAATATGTCGCAGTTGTTTCATAAGGAACATTAGACATCGCTATGGGTTTTAATGAGTCAAATTTTCATAGAAATTGGCCTCCTTGCTTTGAGCCCACCAAAACAACCTAAAGGCTTATAGACAAACATTATAAGGTTCTTCCGTCACAGCATGTCCAACTTCCACACAAGCTTGTGTTGAAGATTATCATATTGTGAGAGAAAAACCATTTGCAGCTAATCTATATACACATGGTTGTTCTGGTGAGCCAACATAATAGCACTAAATAATGTCATAACATTTGTGATTGGCTGATTGCTACAAGAGGCAACTTCTTATGAGTTGCACATGTATTTGAAGATGCATGAGTTTTAACTGATATGGGTAGGAAGTAGGAACCCAATGAAAGAGGGCCCGGGGGGAGTCAGATTATGGATCTAGTATATGTTACTTTGAAACATGTTTAATATGTTAAAACATAAAACCTGAGGAAATGGGATGAAACCAGAGCATGTCAAGTGTTTACATGGAGGATCTAAAGTTAAACTAAAGAAGCATCTAATTCATCAAGATAAGAAATGACAAGAATACAGAAAAGAAATCAAAGTTGGAAACTAAATTGGGGTCGGGTTGTATTCTTACATATTCACATACATTCATACAAGGAAAGCTAACAAATTAACATGCAGTCTTGAGGGACATGATGTGGAAAGGTAGGAACTTCTATCACACGATAAATACAAACTAAAACCTCATTTCTTAAAATGTCCTACTTTTACTAAGTGTCCTCTGAAAGAATAATTGTTGTATTGCCTTGTTTTCTCCAATAAATCATAAAAATAAGGTTATAAGAAATGAGCCGGCACTATGCAGAAGCTTATTGAAAGACTTCCTTCATGTCTAACACCTTAGAGATTCACTTCATATTTGCTTCTAGGTTGTACCGTGCACGGTTTCAGAACTTGTGTTGGCTTCAATTTTAGACTTTTAGTCTACCATAACTAGTTCTACAAGCGTTGTTGTTAAGCTTTCCATTACTTATGGATATTTCCCAATCAAGAAAAAAGAAAATGCGCACATCTAGAAGCAATCCTAGTAAAGATATGTCCAAGCTTAATTTTAAATTAAAGCAGTAATTGCGTAACTAAATTTGGTAGATCATATAGCCAATTTAGTTTCCACCTTACATAACTTCATCGAGAATCAAGCTTTTGATTCTACAGGGAAAAAACAGTTCAGTGAGAAACTGAAAGAATCCAAATAAAACTAATACTCCCTCTACCAAAAAACTGCAACATGTCACTTGATTCTACTCCCTCTACCAAAAAACTGTAGCATGTCACTTGGCATGTAGTTCACAAAAATGCTTTGATTATTAATCAAAAAGCAGTCAAACAAGTGAACCAATGGCATATGTATCAAATTCAAGTAACAAAGACTAATGAGAAACAAAAGTAGAGTAGAATCACAAAAAACTAACCAAGGAGGAAAAATTACATTTTGTAACAAAAGATCCAAAAGAGAAAGTATTAAAAAAAAAATTAAATGGTAGGAGGAATAACATTTCTAAGAGGGGTATATAGTATCTAACATGAGCAATAATTAAGTGCATACCTGTATGAAAGGGGCTGGCGTCTGATGGTAGTCATAAGTCTTTGGCAGTCTGCGCTCGGCAACTTGTTTAAGGATGTTGACAAAACTTGCAACCAAATCCTTGTATGAATTTACATCTATGGTGATAAGATCATATAGAGGGAAAAGTGTAGCACCCATGACACCAGGGTCATTATCAGAAAGTCTCTGCAAAATATGTAAAAGAATTTGTACAGGCCAGGGATCAGAAGATCTTGATTATATCGTAATATAAATTTTCAACATTAATCAAGAATGATTCCATAAAATAGCAGGAAATACGGCCTCATAAAATCCACCTGCTTGCATCAGTAGCCATCTGCTGTAACTCATTAAATTATGCAAATAAAATAGTCAACTATGTTTTTACTCTAATCATATGTTGTGTATAAACGCCTTTGTGCTGTGCAAGCAGATGCTTTCCATGATTCTCACAATTCATATCCCTGAAGAGGTTACAGATGACCCAAGACTGGGTATAATAAAGCATATTCTAGGTTCAGCCGTTAACATACGCCAGTTATCTAAATGATTGTGTTATTCTAGACTATGTTTTCACCATTAGACTCAAAAATATTAGTTTTGTATCCACAGAGTGAACTCAGTTCGAAAACACTTTGTTTTACAACATGGAAGATGAAATAAGTCGTGTATGCTCATTTTTATGTGAAGTTGAAATGGAATATCATGTATAAACTTCCCTTCTCCAACAAGCTTACTTCATTTGGTAAAATTGACCACAAAGCGACAAGCTAACTAATTAATGCGAGAAGCCGAGACGTGTAACATTATCATTGGGAACAAAAATTTTCACCCTCAATAGTTCAAAAAGATCCAAAGCAATCATCTATTAGCAGAATCCATCCTAACCACAAAAAAAGTTCACCTAAGTTGTATTTGTAAGGGATAGTTTATAAATAGATATCATGTCTGACTAGCAGAATTCAAGAACAATCAGATTGCACATTGAACTTAACATGTTTCAAACTCTTAAAGCCAGATATTAGATTCTTTGTGCTCCATAATGCAGGTAAAATTACATCTATACAAGTAAAAATTGTGTGTACTAACCTTCCGAAAGTTGGATATAAGATGATTGACGGAAGATGGAGATCTCTGATGAAAGCTATGCAGCGCCATCACAGCCTTCTTCCTAACCCCTTCTTTTGGATGGCCTAACAGCTCAACCACCTGCTGAATCACAGCAGGTATAGTCTCCTCGTTAATCAGCTTACAACAGGCATTCAAAGCAGCAGAAACGACCAAATAATTATCCGATTTCAAGTCCTTCTGGATCGTATTCACAATCAATATAATCAAATCGTGATCCTCATTCAAAAACAGCGTAACAGCGAGATAACCAGTTCGTTTGAGTAAGAGTGAATCATCATGAGTCATCTTAACAGCATGAATGTAGCCAAACGAAGCATCGTGGCCAAGCATCTCGATATACACGAGGCGGATGATATACTCCTTCATCTTCCGCTTGGGGATATCCGGCTCATTGATCCGACGTTTTAGGGTTTCGATCTCGCGAAGGACTATGCGATCTTCTTCGGATTTGGATCGGGCTTCCCCGATTGATTTGACGAGATCGAGGAACTCCTTGGACTGGCCGAAGCCGCCCTGGGAGCCCATTGCGAGCTCCCTGCCGATCGTCTTCAACTGCTCCAGCCTTGCAGAACACGATTATGCGATTCAGGGATCGATGTAGTAAAGCCAGATCAGGAAATTCAGCAGGTAACAAAGGCAAAGTTCCAGTGGAAATTGGGGAAGATTTTGTGGAGGAGGAGGTTGAATTTCGAGAGACGCGTGTGAGGCACGTGACTTGGGTTTGCTTGGGGGTTTGCCCGGGTTCCGAAGAGCGACGGATCTAGACTAAGAGTTAGGTGCTCTTTGTTTGGTCTGTTTCATTTGGTGCTAAATGAATAAGCTGTCTGTATGGTAAAGAAGTGCTAAATCAATAAGGTGTTGAATCATAATGTGCTGTTTGTTTGGACATCTGAATGAATGTATAATCAAACAAAAAAAACACTAACAAATCATTGTGAGAACAAAAAAAAATATATGTGTTTCTTTCATTTACCTTGTCCCATATTGGTGTGGGAACAAAACACCTAAATTTTTCTTCATTACCTTGTCCCATATTGGTGTGGAAAAAAACTCTTTAGTTTTTTCTTTCATTTAGTTTGTCCCACATTGATGTGGGAACAAAAACATAGTTAGATTATATATGAAAACCTACATGACATAATAAGTTCTAATGTTGTGTTTTACTCCGATATCTATCCGCGCGCAGGGGGGTGCAAATTTGGTAAAATTGTCTTCCCGTCCGTACGGCCTGCGGACACGTTTTTGGTGTCAGCCCCGTTTTTTTTCGTTCATTCCCAGCCCTCGTCGCTCGTCGTCCCTCCTTCCTTTACTTCAGCCCCTCGTCTGGATGAAAAACGCTCCCGTCTTTGGCTTTTTCGGTCAGACGGGAATGGCTTTTTCGGTCAGCTGGTTCGCGCCCAAACAAACACAGCCATATGATAAAACATCTAATTCGGTCAGCTATTTTGCCCATTCAGACGCCATTAAGGCGAAACAAACAGGCCCTTAATAATTCATACAATGTATCCCCGTGGCTCTTAGAGCTCTGTGGCAGGCAACCGGGTTCGAATTCAAGGGAGGGAGTTTTACTGCCTGGTCTTAAGTGGGGGTGGCTTTCTCCCAGATGGAGACCGGAGGTGGTGCCCTAGATGATCTCGCCTGCCGATACCGGGGCACGGTTAAGACACCCGTGTACGCGTCGTGGTTGTGTGATCTCTAGGTTCGACTGAAATTCACTGTTCAAAAAAAAATAATTCATACAATGTAAAATTAAATACATACCTAATAACATGTTTTTTTCTTTGGTTTTTGAAAGCTTGAAATCGAGCCATTACATTCTCTTTTTTTACTTTAAGAAAATTTTCTTTATCGATTGTACAAATTAAAGTGTTGTTCAAATATTCCTCACTCATTCGATTGCGTAAATTCATCTTGATAAACTTCATTTTTTAAAAGCATCTTTCAACGATTTATGTTGCAACTAGTAAAACCAATGTTAGCTTCAATACCCGATAAACCAAATGAAAAGTATTATGTTTTCCAGTTTCCACCATTACACGAGCAGTGTCACACATTCCACCCAAATTTTTAAATCTATCATCTTCGTTGACGGTAGGATAAAAGACTGTAAGATCACCCAAAAGACAACATTTTTCTTCGTTACTAAAATCATTCAGATACATCTCAGAAAATGCCACTATCTTAGATGTGTCAAACTTAAAAATGAATCACAAGGATTAAACCAGACATATTTTCTATCAAACCAATTAATACCTCGTTGAATCGACTTCCTAGTTCTGAAATCTGCATATCCAAAGCTGTATTAAAAACTTCAACTTTAAAATGATGTCGATTAGTAATGGCATTCTTTCAGTTTCTTTGATTGTCATAACTTTTCATCATATCTAACATCTCAATGTTGTGCTTTTCACAAAAAGATGTTGGGAACAATATTATCATCCTCTTGCATATCATTAGTGTCAAGATTTGGACTTGGAGTTTGACAAATTCATCATCTTCTAGGCTTTTCTTTTAAACAAAATGCTAATAAGAGATTGTTTATGCTTAGGTTGTAGTTTCATCTTCATAGATAAAACCTAAAATTTTAATAAGAAAACAATATGAAATTGGAATCTAAAACAATTTCAATTTGTTATTAAACCTAAAACAGTTTCACATAGTTGATAATTCCTAAATTCTAACACAATTTCACATAAAATTTGTTACTCATTAAACCCTAAATCCTAAAATAAGAGAAAATTAGGGGAATAGGAGATGATTTACCGGTGGGGCACAGGGGCAACAGGGCTGGTGGCAGACGGTGAAGTGGCGATCGACGTCTATGGCAGTCGGCAAATGGCGGGGGACGGAAGAGGGGGGGGGGGGGAGCTCAGAACGTCGTTTCTGTGAGAGTAATCGATAGTGTACTTTTTTAAAGTTATTGCTCCCAATTCCCACATATTTACTTAACATTTGTTTTATAAATTTTCAAAATACCCCCAAAACTTATAACTCCTATTTTTAAATTACACAAGCTTATTAGTTGTTCAGTTTTAAATAATTAACAGGCTTTATAATTAACAGGCTTTTGATCTTATTTTTATATCGAGATTTAAATAAAAAACCATAAAAAGTTTAAGGGGCAGTGGAAAAATCGTTCAGAGGTAACGAAATACATAAAACATTTAAAAAAAACCACTATGTTGTGCAAGTTCAGGGGTAGTGGGCGCTACCCCTCCCACTACAGTAGGTCCGCCCCTGGTCCCGAAACGATTAAAAACTAGTTCGTTAAACTCGTACGTTCCGGTTGAAAATCTATATGCTCACGAAATAGAAAATAAAATGATTTTTATACGGTTAGATTTTAAACAAAACATAATTGCAAGGTGGGTGAATATACACATGTTTCAGTCAGATTGATTTGGGTTGGCATGTAAAGATAGATATACAAAGATACGTCATGGTTTTATCTTTAAAGAATTAGTTGATGTGACTGGGTTTCGAATAGACTCTATACCGAAAAGTACGTAGATATAAGAACGTCGTAATGGTATTCTTGGAATTTAAAATTTCAAATAGAATCTTGTAAATGTTATGTTTACAGTACTAGTATTACCATACTTGAAGATTAGGATTAGGGTTCATAGTTGGGTTTTGTATATGTGTATGATAGCTATAATTGGTGTTCAGTTGTTTGCACTAAATGGTAATTTGATAAAGAATTTGCACTGTAACCTATTCACCAGATGAAATTGGGTGTTTATGGAAGATGATTTGATTGAGATAGGAAAGAAAAGTGTTTATGGAAGATGATTTGATTGAGATAGGAAAGAAAAAGGATTTTACATGTGTAGCATGAACTCTCCATATTATGTGTTTGATGAAATGTTTTGATGGGATTTTTTAAAGATCTGATTAAGGTAAGGAGTGTGGTTATGGTGACTATGATGTAATCAATTGCCATACAATTCAGTAATTGTTTATATGTGTTAAATCAGAGGATTAAGACATATGCGTTGGGAATTGGGAGTTTGGTTTAGTGTAATTAAATTTGGTATGCGTTATGGGTTTTTTTTTTTTAACAGCGAATTCTCAGTCGAACCTGATGCTCAGTCCACCACGATGACTCAGTGTCTCTGAGAGTATCTTAAGTCTACGGGTACGAGCGAGTCAGGACACCACCTCCATGTATGCATTATGGTTAGCCTTAGAGTTGAAAGTGCAAATGACTTTGCTACACCCACTTATAAAGCATACATGTTATGATGTAACGTAATTAATTACTTGTATTTCTTATGTTATAATGTGTTATGTTAATTGGTGATGATCTTCTAGCAAGATAAATTGCTATTGCATGTGTAATATGAGGTGATGGTGAATAATAGTCTATTATGTCTATTAATGTGCTGACTAGTGGTTAAATTAGTATATGTGTATTACCTATGTGTAGTATATAGTCGATTACAATTGAGTGTAATTGAAGCTATGTAGAAAATTGGTCAGGGTGGAGTTTGATCATTTTAGAGGATGTTTGTTTTTGCAGATAAAAATTGTCTGCAAATCTGATTTTATATGATTTATGTCTGCAGTTAAAGATGTACTCAAAGTACATTGTTTTGCATTAATTCTCGTCGATGGTGGTGGTTTTTTTAAAGGGTTGTGCATATGAAATAAGGATGGGTTTATAAGCTTTTTTTAAAGAAATTTTAAGCACATTTAAGTTCTTCATTAAAAAATATAACAAACAATCTTCATGGTTTATGTATGCGCATCTGCAGACATAACTTCACCTGAAGATGTTTTAAGAAAAAACAACCAGCCTCTTTGTGTAAGTGACAAGTCATGAGCTGGTGTAACACTTTATATTCATTAAGTTGGATGACACATGATTAAGTGTTTAAAATTATAATCATCAACCAGCAATTGATCAAAGTATAAGTGTAATACGTCTAGTAGGGATGCAAACCTTATAAATGTGAAGTTGATTGATTGCTATAATTTCGTTATTTTACCTCAAAATGTACTAGGTGTTTTGATTAGTAACTCTGTGAAAATGGTGAACATTACTTGTTTATGAACATTATGAATTGTGATGATATGCACAGTTGTTTGGTAGGTTAGATTCATTGCGACCGTAGGTTTCGAGCTTGCTTATTCATGTTAAGCAGTTTTTAGGCCATAAATGTTTTGAATAATCAACATTGCATGTTTTAAATGCTGCTTAGAAAGACATATCTAGTGGTTCCCCTTTTCATGTAGGATTAGTGTGCTTTGACTGAAGTTGCTAATCCACTGAGCACTTTTACACAATTAGCTACCTGCCCTTCATTTAGGATTGCTTGAGTGTTTAGGATGTGTCTATAGTCCTAGATAGTCTGGTTTTCCACTTTAGGCAATAGTGTTCATGGTGTTGGTCATTTTGAGAGTCTTAGTGAGTTTAGAGGAGTCGAGTCTAGGTGATGAATATCTCTAATTTCTATGATTTTATATTGTGTCATCTCGTTTTCTGGTTGTTTTTGTATGCGTTAGTTATTTTGCTTAGTCTTCAGAATTAGTTCACCAGATCACTTTCATCAGTTAGATATTAACAACGATTCGGTATTGGGAGACTGTTAAGCGTCCACGGATTAATATCCGGTTCTTACCAATACTGTATTGTATACGACGGGTGCACATGCCCCATTGTGTAGTTTTGTCCCTTGGTATTTACCTTATAAAACTTGAATCACATTTTATATACATCAATATCTCTTTTGAATCGTGTATTAACCATTATCATGTTGCAATATTTCGATGGTACTAATCCAATCAAACACATCGCGAAGATTTCAATAAAAACATGTGAATTTTTTTAAACGTACCCAATTTTAAGTAAATATCGTCTTTATATTGAAGAACCAACAATCAAACATTACAATTGTTGGCTAGCTAATAGTTAGCAGTTAGGACTATTTCCTAGCTAGTCAGTCGTTACTTGAGTAAAAATACTCATTAGTATCAACTTTACCCATTCGGAGTACTATTACTCTATTATTATTTTTTGTTACAAGTGACATCGTTATTGCCACTAAACACTTTTGCTTCGACAACAAAGCTTCATTTTACTACTAAAGCTTACTTTACGGCTAGCTTGATCGCCACTGTCAAAGGCTCTGCCCCGGATTCTAAATGCTAGAAGCCCCCTTTGAAATGGACATCATCTTGTACTAATGTGTGGATTTTAAACCTACTAACTTGTAATAATGTTTAGACTTATTTTATATTGTGTTTTAAGTAAGCTAAATACGACTACACCAAATAACATTTGAACAAAAAAATCACCAAAAGGTATGCAATCTATAGAATTCATAAACATTATTTTTTTTTCGAACGGCAGTATAATATTAATTAGAGCTCACAATGGAACAATGAAAAAAGAACGAAGTACATGGTAAGGAGGGGTTATAAGAACTCTTTGGGGGATTTGAACAATATTATTGTTGTAGATCTTTAAAGATGGTTTATCTTTCAGATTTATCGTATCGGTTAAAGTACGTAAAACCCTCTATTAGATCGTCCCTCTCATTTTCTTTTTCAATCTTTCACCTTTTATTGTTCCTATCATCTTTTACTTTTATTTTCTCAATTTCAAGCTACAATCTTATTTATTTTGTAATTATAAAATTCGAGATTTATATATGTGCACACATGCAAGCTGTTATTTCCAATGTACGTACGTACATTATTTGTAGCTAGCATATATCTACTACTCGAAAATCAAACTCCATAAGAAAACAACGTAATATATTACATATACATGATCAATGGGCAATATCCCAATCTGATCAAACTTCAAATTAAAACCTTGCATGAAATTAAAACCCTTACTTTATTATTCAAGCAGCTAGCTAGCTAGAAAAATTACCTGGAAAACACATGTTTTTCACTTGGCAAACATATGAAATATGCAAATCTAACTAGCTATTATTTTATAACAATATATCCACCGCGGTACATATTGATTATATCTCATCAATACATTTAGCATTGACCGGGCGGGTTTACATGGCCAACCCCGGGGCTTGGTCCTGGGCATGTTGGCCTGTAAGCGTGTAGCTTATACTTCTGGTAGCGAGCATACATAAGCCCGTTCGTAGAGGGAGGATTGGGATAAACCAAGGCTTTAGCAGGCATAGTTGGTGGAAGAATTTTCTGTGGTCTCGATGATTCGGTTGAAGAGAAAACTCGCGAGAGAAGTAACAGAAGTAACATAAGCAATGATAGACGTAGCATGTTGATTGATTGATGATGGATGTTCGCACTTGGCTACATACAGAATTAAGGTTGAAACTAATGATGTTATATATAGACTTTAGTGAAGAAAAGGATCGGATATGATGATAGTAGCAAAGTCACATAATGTGTCCTTTATATTCATTTTAGAAGAGTGGTACTATATGGTTTTAAATACTATTTTGTACCACTCCAAGTATTATTTGTACGTATCACTCTGACATCTATACGACATGTAGAAAAGTATACGAGTTGTATACCTTTTTGTAAATTTGATGCACGCTATAGTGTGGCAGAAAGTATGCGTATGTGACTCACATATCTATACAAATCGCGTATGGATTCACACATATTAAATATTTGTTGATTTTCGAGGTTTTTGGGTTTTGACTAAAGAAAATATTCGACCCCTATAGGGTATCATATATAAGGGTCGTATATTTTTTAAATGTTAAGTTTTTTATATATCGAAGTAACCCTATAAATGGCTATCTTTAATGGATATATGTTAAAATAACCCTATTAATATCAAACTCAAGATTTATTCTGAATAATTACACGTTATAAAAACTTTACAATCCTATAATAATATTAAAATATATCTTAATTAAAACAAACATAAGCAAAACTTTTGTTTAAAGGCAATGATAAATTACAGATATCTATACATCCCGTATAGATAATTATACAGGTCATATAGATAGTAAGCCGGTTAACATGATATCGTGCGCATTTTATCTAGAGTACCAAATCTATATGAGTCGTATAGTCGTCATTTAAACATGAGTAAAAATAAAATAAGAGTAGAAATATAACACCCCTATTAAAATTAATATTAATTGTATAATGGCACTTCCTTATAAAATTTTTAAAGCAAGGAATAGATCCTCAATCTTTCTTATTGGTGATATGACATAATGCTTATTGATTAATTATGTTACTCGTGTTTTGGTCGACCACTAGACTACTTGTGTTATTTATGTTCATTTTACAAGAGCAGTGTTAATATTGTATTTTATCTTAAGGTGGACGTACACAAACAAGTAGTTTAAACATGCTAATTGAGTAATTAATCAGCCAGAGGAGAAGTATAAAAGCGCTACTAATCTCGTGAACAGTATTCGGATGTTCAGTGATGAAACTTGACCTGGAATTTTGCCAGGGCGATAAGTAATGAGGCGATAATCTAAAGGGACGAATGGCAATATATATAATTTTTTTTAAAAAAAAATAAAGATTAGTACTACCGGTCGAAAAAAAACCGCAAAGACGGCCTCCCCCGCGGAACACTACAAAGTTGCTCTAATGCGGATGTTTAGTAATGAGTCTATCTTTTAGAGATTACGAGTTAAAGTTTTATAATAAACATAAACATTAACTAATATAATATTAAAAGTAGGAGTAGAAATATATGTGAGCTTGTCTTTTAAAAAATAGAGTTAAAACAATTAATTGAAACAAATAATAGTTTTTAGATAATTATATAAATATTAAAAAAAAAAAAAAAAAACTATACACGCCTCTCTAATTCTAATCTTAAATCTATACATTTGTGTACAATTATATATTTAAACCTTCAACTATATGTCAAGAGGTCATTGTCCAATAACCTTGATGAGTTCTTCTCAACGAATATATATTGAGTGAGGGTTCAAACTATATTGTACGTTGGTATCTAGATGGAGTAGACGTAAGGATTGTAATTATGTCGCTATTAAAAAAAAACCAAATGATTCTTAACACTTTATTACTGATAAATTAGAAGCGATTTGGTAAACAAGTACTATATATAATGTTGTAGGTTGGAAAGATGTTTTTCCATCTTCAATATAATGTGAAGGTATGGTCTTCACATATATCAATCTATATTTCTTTTAGAAATGCATGGATTTGTGGTTGTATAAGCTGTAACAATATAATTTGTGATATAGACTCATTCGAGATAATCAATCCTCTAAGAGTAGTCTTTTACAAGTAGACAAATACTCTAAGAATAATAGAGAAAGAATATACCAAAGAGAAACAAATATACTTAAGTAAATTGTTTTAATTCTATTTCTCCCTTTTTTCTTGAAACACTTCCAATATTTAAATGCAATACAAAGAAATCATAAACATGCAGAATTAATTTATTGGGAATTAATTTAAGACAGTGTTAAACAATTGGCTCCTAACTTCAAGCACCGAATCAATGTGCACATAGAATAGATCATGGATATGTTACTTTGACATAAGAAATGTTATTTTTCATAATATATGTTTTGTTTACATCATTTTTATACATACTTTTCAACACGTACACCTTTCACTTTTTGATATAATGAAAAAAATAACAATAAAAAGATACATCGTACTGTTATATGAACATTACCTAGAAAATATTGCTTCTTCCACTTGACCACTAGCTAGGGAGGGGCTAATCGTGGGCTAATCATTTGATTAGGTGGATTTAAACTTTATAAAGGTGAGATAAGGAATTAGGTTTAAATGTAACGGTATGTCACACTTTTTTTAGTTTTATATTTTTTACGAATCATCTTAGTTATATTATCATTTTCTATTTTCATAATCTTTTCATTTAATTAATATATTCACTATACTTTTTCAACTTTACCTTTTTAATATTATTTGTTTTTCTTTATGACCGATTGAAAACTATATATTACATAAGATAAACAAATAAAACTAAAAACATAGCATTAAAACTAATAAAAAATTGCACTAAATAAAAACGTAAAATAAATAACGTCATTAATATTTTTCCATAAATTTCAATCTTATTTTTCAATCGACTTTCGCACATCTCGTTTAGATGTGTGATCGGTTTGGATGTTATTTCTAGATCTCTACAACGCATTTATCTCTTTCTTTCCAATATTCTGCATTTTCTTCAATTGGAGTCGTTCCAATTGTGTGTTGTTAAACTTATTAAACATATTCGTTAGTAGTTCTGTGCATGTTGGTTCAGATTGGCTCGACGAGACTTGTCGTTTTTTTTTTTTTTCCCAGGGTGGTCTTGACGGTTCGTACGATGTTTCGCCAATTTCTAAGTCATTGAGATCAAAATGGATTGCTCGAGCATCTGAAGAATCCGTACTATGATCGTTTCACTCGAATGCCTTCGTATGTTTTGACAAATGACTTCCTCCTTCAAATACATAAACACGTCGCCACCTTGGAGAATGTCTTACCACGTCCCAAGCAACCGACTGGTTAAAAACCGAGCCTTTTTTATACGAAATTGGTGTATGGCTGACTTCAATGTATTGGTATCATTTTAACCGTTCCTTCGTTGGTTGATGTGATTGTTGTAGATACCGTTGAACTTGATAATCTTTACATAAAGTATTTCCATTTTGAAGTAAGCTGATGCTTCGAACGGTAGACGGCATTAGAGCAAGGCGTATGCCCCCGTGACTATAACTCACACCAACTCACAATGCCACACACCACCCCGGGAATTGATTCGAGATGAGTTTCTTAAACAAACTCGACATTGGGTTGTGAGTTGTTGCGAAGATAGTTGGGTTGTAGATTTGTTTGGTTCACCTACCCAATGTAGAGCCGTAAAAAATCTGGACGTAGCCGGACCCCGGGAATTGTAGAGCCGTAAAAAGTTCTGGGGGCTTAGCGGACCTTCCAGGGCCAAACTCCATCACTCATAATGTTTTTTTCGATTGGCCAGACTCTAGACTCATAAAGGTAAAGAAAAGAGTGGTGGAAGGCATTGTTTTTACTTTTTACCATATGGTGGGTCATTTGGATGTGATTAGGAAGAAAATTAAGAGGAGTCTTAGCATTTCTCAATGTAGTTACATGTCCAATGTCTAAATTCTTATAATCAAATAATCAAAAAAAAAAATGTTGAGAGACAACTTGGTCTCTATGGATTACAAATCACACTCATAAGCTATCACGCACACGCTCGAAGTCACGAGAGAAAACACAGATAAATAGAGACACACGATATAGAGTGGTTAAGTCTAAACTGACTTACGTACACTTTGCAACTAGTAGTATATTATTGTGCTTAAAGATATCGGTTATATGACATACATATAGGGAGTAAACTAGGTTAACAATGGTGTTGGCCCAAGCCCACTAACCGGCCCATGTAAGTTATTTACTTTGAAGCAATATTTTTTTATGTTTATCAATTTATTTACTTTGTATTATAAGAGACCGTCAATCTTGATTTTGGCTCTATCATTGCCTAACTTTCTAAATCTTCTTGGCAAAAAGAACACCCCTAGATCATTTTCCTTACGACAAGTGTTCACTAAGCTTCTTCCTTGCAAATCTTGGTATCAATTCCGCGTACATTGAACCGGTCTCTGATACCAATTCAAGTCCCGATGGATGAAATTTGTTAAAAGAATATGCTCTGTTTTATTAATCAAAAAACATCACTAAAAAATAGACATAAATAATACTTACCATAAACAAATAGAAACCATATTTGATGTAACACCCTACCACCTCTTTAAGCAGATTTAGGTATATATTTGACCCAGAAAATTTTCTTTTAAACGGGTCCATTCTTGATCAAAATGAACATTAACACCCACTTAGTTCATTGTTTACTAGTCTTTTTGAACAATACATCAGAGTACACAGACTTTAGCTAAACAAAATGTATGACAACGTGTGTCACCACTAAAGTCCCCATTTGGTGTTCGGTTCTTTATCAACATGATCAATCCGGACCCGCTTACACTTCATACTTATTACCTGTCATCATTTACCAGTAACCTGTTAGTAAATAATGGCCTGCTTATGATTATAACACATATTGAATCATCAAAATAAGCAAGGCAATTAAAAGTTAGAAAATACTAAGTTAGGCGTATCGCCTAAAACCTTTCAAATTCTAGGCGGTACGCCTATCCTTCAAGCATATCGCTTGTAGCGGGGTCTCCCCAGGCGACACGCCTGGAACTGAAACTTCTGGGATCAGCCTTGTTTCTTCCAGATTTCATACTTAACCAATTTCTTAGCAGTTTTCTATATTTTTGGCTACAACAATCATATCACACATAATTCACCAAAATCTCATCTACAATCAATAAAAATACCCAATTTACTAACTTTCACCATCTAGTTCACAAGTAAACGGTTGAGGGTACAATTTCTAAAACCTAACCCATTTGACCCATTGCACAAATCCTGACATTCCTTTAGTTAACTCGTTCACTACTTCAAACCACTACCTTGATGCATTTACTTGACGCGTTGCCTCATTATCATCAAAGGTACATACTTTGAATTGTATACAATACAATTCCCATCTTCCCAAACGAGTCAATTCCCTTCTTACCCAAACGGGTCAATTTTTATCTTACCCAAACGGGACAATTTCCATCTTACCAAACGGGTCAATTCACATCTTACCTAAACGAGTGAATTTTTATCTTACCCAAACGGGTCAATTCCCTTCTTACCCAAACGGGTCAATTCCCATCTTACCCGAACGCGTCAATTTCCATCTTACCCAAACGACTCCCTGCTCCAGCTCACACCGCATCCCCTTTTGCTATACATATATTTCTAAAAATAATTAAATCTACTTTTAGTAACACCTACTTCGACCACCAAAGGAATTTTGACCTAACAATATCAAGGTTTTAGATAAGGTATAAGGTTTAAATCCCAATATTGAAGAAAAAGCGAGTTAAAAAAAACTAACCTTCAACTAGGGATGAGCTTGGTATCGTACTGGCAAAGGCGAACTTAAAGATGCTAGAGTGGGGTCGCATGCACCCAATGGAATTCAAAGTCAAACAAGTGAGGAAAGCTATTGAAGAAAAGTCTCTTCCTACGTCTAATTAGAAAACGAACATGGAATGCGGGGGTGCTTAAAAACGTAAACTTCTTTATTTGGAGGTTATTTTTAGACCGTCTTCTGACTCGAGTTAATCTTTGCAATTAAAGATTGGATATCCCCTTCATCATGTGCCATCTTTGTTCTAGATATTTGGATTCTACTAATCACGTTTTCGGTCATTGTATTGTGGTGAGATGTTAGCGGCTCCTGAGGGCTTGGCTCGACCTTCCAGGGCCAAACTCTATCACTCCGAGTGTTTTTTTTATTGGCTCAGACTCTAGACTCACAAAGGTAAAGAAAAAAGTGATGGAAGACATTGTTTTTACTTTTTACCATGTGGTGTGTCATTTGGAAAGACAGAAACGAGGCTATCTACAACAACAATGACATGAAGACGAAGCAAGCTTTTGACTCTATTATTTCTTCTTTTTAATTGGATCGTGACTAGGAACAAGAAAGTTAATCTTTCTTGGAGCATGTGGTTCCAAAATCCCTTTTCACATTTGAAATATTACTTGTTTAGTTGGTTAGGTTTTTCTAACCTCCTTTTTATTTAGGCTTATTGGATTTAAATAATCCCAACTATCATCAATTGGCCGATAATAATCCCAACTGAGTAAATGTTTTTTAACGAGCCTAACTTTCAGGCTATTTTCCTCTGGCAATCCCAAAGTAACGGATGACTAACTCCGTTAGTATGTTTGCTGACATGGCAGTCCACGTGGCAATATGAGGGGGCATTTGTGTAAAAAGAAAAGACGAGGGGCCTGAATGTAACTTCAAAAAAACTTATAACTAAAACCTACCAACCAACCGAAAACCTCATCAAGCATCCCCATCATTCCGACGGCCTCATCAGCCGGCGTCACCATGACTCGGCGACCGGCCCATCTCCGACGGTCAGCAGCCACCACTCCGACGACCTCATCACCGGTGGTGCTCTCTCTCTCTCTCTCCCCCTCTCCCTTTCTCCCTCTATCTTTCTCTCTCTCTCTTATTGACCTCCGCCACTGCCAACACCACTACCGTGAGATTTACGGAGAAGAAAACTAGAGAAGAAACTGGTGGTGGTGGGTTTTGTTACCGAAGATAAGAACACAAAGGTGGTGGTGGGTTTCGTTATCGAAGGCGAGCAGAGCAGCGGCTGAATGAAGGCGAGCTCAATGCTACCGTCTCCGCCGGAGGCGAGCGGAGCAGCGGTGCTGCCGGTCTACGTGGGTCATCGCGAACCAGAAAGAAAAGGAGAGAAGATGGGGAGGAGGTCGCCGGTGGTGAGGATGGTGACGGAGGTCGAAAATCGTCACGGTGGTGAGGATGGTAACGGAGGTCGCATGTGGTGATGGAGGACGTGAGGTTGGTGAGGGTTGGGTTGAAAGTAAAAAAAAAATTTATAAATGGCCCCTCGTCTTTTCTATTTTACAAATACCCTCTTATATTGCCATCTCATTTGTCACATCAAATTAAAAATGCCACGTGGACTGCCACATCAGCAAACACTAACAGAGTTAGTCATCTGTTAGTTTGGGATTGCTAGAGGAAAATAGTGTGAAAGTTAGGCTCGTTAAAAATCATTTACTCAGTTGGGATTATTATTGGGCAATTGACGATGGTTGAGATTATTTAAATCCAATAAGTCTGTTATTTAAGTTCTCTTACCGTCCAAAAAAATTAAAAAATATACTACTAATTAATTGAAATATTTGATTAAGACACCCGAGTTTTTTTTTTTTCAAAGCACCCAAAGATGGAGAGATGAGTGAAGGTAAAGACCCCTCAACTTGAGAGAAAAAACTATTTGGTTTTATGCTTGAGGTAATGTGGGATTAAAGTTCAAACTCATTGGTTTGGCTTGCATGTCTATTCATACCTCAATAATTCTTTAAATCTCATCTTTATGAAAGTATTTGTTTTTTCTCATAAGATCATTCCTTTTGTTTTTCTCAAACATTCCATTTTGTTCAAACTTTTCTTTACATAGTCATGTTTTATGAACTATGTACGTGGAATCTAATATGAGTTTTGAAACTATAAAACAATGAAAATACATTGAGAAATTTAGTTTTTCTTATCGGTTAATCCAGTCGGTCATCGGTTAGTATCCGATAACGTTTATCATTTCTTATTAGAGCTAAAATAATTTTTCTATTTATTTTATAACCACAAATATCTTTTTATACGACCCGTTTGACCTCACATATTAATGTATTTTTTTATTCGACCTTTTCTTTCCTCGTCCATTTTTGCACCCACTAACAATAATTCTTGATTCCGCCACTGCGTACTCGTACCGGTTAGTATCGGCTCCGAATTTAATAAAATATGAGTACCGGTACCGATACCTAATATTTCGATACGTTACTGGTACCAGGTACCGGGTTTTCAGTACGGTACTGGTTTGGTACCCACTTTCGTTCGTTTCTGCTAGAAAAATTAAACTCCAAAATTTCTAGTGTTTTTTAAGAAAAACGTATTGTTTTCGTGTACTTAGCATTGGCATCTCCACGAGTTTAAACTTCAGAATTGAAAACCATAATTTGTTTATTGTAGAAACCAAAAGTATCATAGTTTCACACACAATGCTAATGCAATTCAAAACCATAACATGTGCTGATGCAATTTGTGACACGTGAAGAATACCAACAAGACTTGAAGCAAATTTAATTTAATAACATGTCAAAGAATACACCTCCTAATCAATAGTTCACAACTGTCATCTTACGACCTGATTAGGAAGAAAATTAAGAGGAGTCTTAGCATTTCTCAATGTAGTTACATGTCCAATGTCTAAATGCTTATAACCAAATAATCAAACAACAAAATGTTAAGGAACAACCGGGTCTTTATGGACTGCAAATCACACTCACAACGCTATCATGCACACACTCGAAGTCACGGGAGAAACACAAAGATAAACAGAGACACACGATATAGAGTGGTTCAGTCTAAACTCTAAACTGACCTACGTCCACTTTGCAACAAGTAGTATATTATTGTGCTCAAAGATATCGGTTATATGACATACATATATAGCCTATAGGGAGCAAACTAGATTAACAATAGTGCTGGGCCAAGCCCACTAACCTACCATGTCAATAAACCCACCATACCCAACACAAAAAAAACATATAGGTTTTGTAGTAGAGCCTAAGAAGAGTTCCTCATAAGGAGAAAGCAAGAGAATACAATGTATTGACATTTAACTTTTAACCAAATTATCTTCGCTGCTAGTGCTCGTCATCAAAACAAAGATGTATGTAACTGAGAATAGTTGCAAAATCAAATGTATGTAATTGCCATATAATTAGGAGACAAATAGAAGACTTTAGGTGCTTCAAGTTATGTCCTAGCTTCTTGCTAGTTTCGTTTTAATATATATGACCGTTAAAAAAAAAAGAAATTAGATAATATCATTGTGTTTCAAAATTAAAAAAAAAAAAACACTATACATATCGGGTATCCATATCCAATCAGGTAATTTTTCATTTTAATTGGTTCTGATTCCGGTTACTACTAGTTTCGGAAATTTTCAAGTTCGGATACCGGTATTGATATCGTTTATTTTCGGGTACCCGTAGCCCGTTTATCACTGCGCTAGAAACCGTTTACGCTGCACATATGATTCCCCAAAATCGCGACATTAATCACAAAGAATCACGATTGTCTTCACGGTCAAGAACATATCACTATCTTGGCTCTCCTTTTCAACAATCCGGCTATTAATTTCCAAATTTTCGACTTCTGCGAGCGACTAGGGTTTCCGTCGATCCAAGGTTCTGTCATTCAACCTTGCGGTTACTGATTTCATTCACCTTATTTTGTAATCTATGATTCCATTAATCTGCTTATTATTTCACGAACACCTTCAATTTCAGTATTCATTGCGTCTCTGCTATTCGATTTAGTTTCAGAGTAATTGAAATTCGTATGTGATTGTGTGTATCCGTAGGTAGTTTCTGATCTAGGGTTTTAAGTTCATGGAGCCCCCTTTATCATCAAAACCCTTAGAACAACAAGAAAAATCCGAGAAACCCCCAAAACAATTCCCATCATACCTGGACGCCCATGATTTAGCCCCAAGGGCAAGAACTGTATGTGAAATTCTAGCTAGGGTTTACCCAGGGGAGGTTGAAACTGCATTATCCACCATGGGGATGCACCTGGAGCCCGAGGTTGTAGAACAAGTGCTCAAGTTCTCATACGGTTATCCCGAAACTGCTGTGACATTTTTCAAGTGGGTCGGTTTGCGGCTAAAGTATTCGCCGCTCATGTGGAATTTGATTGTAAATTTACTTGGGAAGAACCAGATGTTTGACCAGATGTGGGATGCTATCAGGGCTATGAAACAAGATGGGGCGTTATCTTTGACCACATTCGTTTCGGTTTTCGGGAGTTATTGTGAAGCCGGGAGGTTTTCTGATGCTGTGATGGCATTTGATGTGATGGATAAGTATGCGATTGAACCCGATGTGGTGGCTGTTAACTCTCTTTTGAGTGCTATGTGTCGTGAGGAGTCTCAGATGACAAAAGCGTATGAGTTTTTCGAGAAGGTGAAGACTAAAATACCGCCAGATGGAGATACGTATGCTATTTTATTCGAAGGGTGGGAGAAGGAGGGTAATGTGGCTAGGGCTAAAACGATGTTTGGGGATATGGTGATTCGTGTTGGGTGGAGCCCGGAATATATGTCGGCTTATGATGCGTTTTTGATCATTCTAGTTAGAGCTTCGGAGCTCGATGAGGCTTTTAACTTTCTTAAGGTCATGAAAGGGAAGAAAAGTTTGCCAGGTTTGAAGTTCTTCTCCACTGCTCTTGATTTTCTTGTTCAAAAGAATGATTCTGCTAATGCTTTATTACTATGGGATGCGATGATGATGAGCGAGTTGACTCCAAATTTGACCATGTATAATGCCATGATCGGTTTGTTATGTGACAATGATACAATTGATAACGCTTTCAAGCTCCTCGATCAAATGCCTTATGACGGGGTGTTTGCTGATTCCTTAACCTACAACATGATTTTCCAATCTCTGATTAAGAACAAGAAGGTGAAAGATGTTGGGAAGTTTTTCTTTGAGATGATCAAGAACGAGCAGCCTCCAACTCCTGCAAATTGTGCTGATGCCATTGCATTGTTCTTTGATCATGATGATCCCGAGATGGCGTATGAGATTTGGTTCTATATGAAGAAAGATGGTGTTACTCCGATTGAAGATAGTGCAAATGCTTTACTTAAAGGGCTTGCTAGTTTGGGCCGAATGTCAGAGTTGAAGAGAAATGCTGAAAGGATGCTGAGAGGAAGAATTAAGATCTATGTGTCTACAATGGAGAAGTTGAAGACTGCTTGCAGCAGGGAAGGTAAAAGAGCTTGTGAATTATATGATGATCTTGATAGGAAATGGAGATGTTCCTAGATGTCTTTCTATTAGTGATTTTAGGGTTGTATGATTTTATCACATGAATTGATAACTGCTTACTTTGTGATTCATGAAGCAGTATATTTCTACATTTCTATTTCATCCTCTCTTAACTGCTCGTTTTTATTGATTTATCGTCAACTTTTAAACGCTCCTAGTTTCCATGAGCGTTCATTTTTGATAGTCGAGTCTTGAGGTAAGAATTATTTGTATATTTTCGAGCTACAACACTACCTGGAGGTTAATTAAGTCATTAGGGACTAAACTTAACTTTGCTGTGAGGCTTAGGGTCTCTGCCTTTGACACATTGGATAATTTGCTAGGTGATCTTCCAAATGTTGTATAAACATAGTCCAATCTTTGACTAAATATGATAAGTAAGAAATACTAGCTAGCTGAAAAAGGACAGGGGAGCTAGTGGCAAAGCTTGAGCCGAAAGGTAATTGGGACCGGAGGTGAGGGACCCAAAAAGATGGGGTTAGACTAAGTATATAAAACTTTTTCGAATTGAACGGGTATAAATTTTCACTGTCGAAAGGATGGGATGCGGGTCAAGTCTAGCCCAATGTATCATTCGCCTATGAGAGAGCAAGTACCACTAAAGACCTATATGGGCTATTTTCACTTAATTTCAATATTATATTTCTTTTCTTATAAATTTCTTATTGGTTTTTATTTTATTTTAACTTTTAATCAATTTATTTATTTTACAATGAACATAGATTACTTCAGTGTTTTATTATTTCTATCTTCTGAAAGTTTTTAATGGATTGTTTATTACTGTATAACTTCAATTTTTAACCAACTTATTAATCTTCCAGCGAAAAAAAAAACTATTGTATTTCATATGGTTCTTTCTATAATATTATTATATATTATTTTATATTTTTTTATACTGTTTAGATTCAAAACTTTTTTGTAAATAACTAGAGATCGACACGCGCGTTGCTGCGGTAATATAGAAAAATATCTGAAAAAGTGAATAAAATAGATAAAATATAGATTTATAAGGGTTATATAACTTTTGTATAAACACATCTCTCATAAATTCAAGATGTTATATTCCATATCTTTAACCTTTGATTTTTCATGTCAATGCACTTAATATCTGTATTACATCCCATATTTAAAGTCAACGCGTCGTTTCAAATAATGTTATCCGTATCCAAGCACTTTCAGTATAAAATATATTTTTTTTGGTTAAAATAGCCTATGTATTGACAATTTATTTGGTTCGTGGAAAATACAGGAAAAGAGTGAATATAAGTTCATAAGTGTATTAACCGCTTTTTAGAATTTCATTTACCGCTTATTCCATGTTTTAAATTCTAGATGTTAAATTCCATATCTTTAACTTTACACAGACTCTTCTTCAGCAGCAGCTAACACCAGGCGTCGTTTGGAATAAAGCTTTTTGTATCCGAACACTTTAAGGATCAAATATATATATATATATATATATATTTTTTGTGTGTGTAAAATAGCCTATGTATTGATCATTTCCTTGATTCGTGTAAAAAATGTGCTACCTAGTACACCTAAAAACTTATCTTAATCATGGAAGGTTGCTTATGGGTTTTTTTTGGCAGTCCCAGTTAGCATCATATATGTTTTGGTTTTACTTATCTATGAAGATTTCTGTTGGTTTTCGGCTTTAAAGCGCGTATCAGAATTGTTTTGGTTTTAGTTTGCTATGACTATTTCTACTATCTATACATGATAAAGTTGGATCTAATGTTGTTACTATGGTCGTTGTTCAATATTGATTAGGCTTTGGAGGTTATGATCTAAGCCATTCTATATGGTATATTGTATTCATGTAAATGGTTGTCCTTGAATCACCAAATCTAAGTTGTTCTATCATTCGAAATCTAAATTGTTCTAAATACTTTCATTTTGTTCCTTTTCTACTTGATAAAATTTCTTTTGTAAGCACGTTAACATGTACCTTCATCAAATATTTAAATTTCCTATTTTGTAATTTAAATTGAACATAATGTAAGTTAACCTCTCCAAATTTCAAGCTTCCCTAATGTTGTATATTTAGAATCTATGAATTTATAAACCCAATTTGATGATATAATATATAAACATGAATTCACCAAGTATTGAGTTGATAAGTTCACTAATAACACACTTCTTGATTTTGGCTAACCAAAACATATGGAATAATTCAAGTCAAATATTCTTCATCATTCTGGCAAACAAATAAATTCTTGAAACCAAACTACCAAACAATATGGGTTTACCTTAATATCATAATATGTAAAGTTGTAGTGACATTAAAAACGATATAGACGAATATATGTAACCTTATGCAACAAAAATATTTGACCCCGCGGCAAGACGCGGTCCAAAAAACAAACCTGAAATGAGCCAACAAATACATGTACATGAGTTAAGGCAACAAATAGGCCTTGAGTTAAGAACAATGAATCTACCTTTTTTAAATCAGGTCCCATCGGAACTAAAAAAAATAAAGCATTTATTGGTTATTGAGATGACAAAGGTATGCATGATCAATAGTTTCATATCCAACATTAAACATGAAAACTTAAGCACAAATTCTAAAGCTTTACAATAAACAACTTTGTGGATATTCAATGCTATCTCCATGGTTTAGTCTCTGATTGTTATTACTTATTACACACTAAAACCTATGATCAGTAGCTACATGACAAACAGATCAGTGTTATTACTTATTACACACCAAAACCTATGATCAGTAGCTACATGACAAACAGATCCAAATACATCATTAGACATGTATAAACAATGTTTTCAGAAATGGACCGGATAATGAACCGGTCATCTTACCGGTTCACTGGTCGGACCGGTCGAAACGAATTTAAAAACCGGATAGTATTTAAATAATATATTTATAAATATAGTCTAGAATAATAAAACAAAAATAATAATATTGTAAATAAAAAGAAATGCAGGTGTTAAAAACATTACAACTATCATAATTGGAGGGTGTAAATAAAAATTCTTTAAAACCCTACATAAAACAAAAGCCCCGTACATCTATCTATCTCTTTCTAAACAACAATGTCTCTCTCTACCAAAGAAGTCGCCGCTACTCACAGAGCAGACCACCGACTGCAATGTTTTCACTGTTAACAACCGTTCACCATTAGTGGTGTTATGGATCATCGTTCACCCTCGTCGATCTCATATTTTTGAAGCCATGACGAACGATTCTTCTTTCAAGGCCAGTTTCGTTCGATCTACCTATGTTCTCTTCTTTTTTATTCTTTTTCTGTTTGGCTTCGCCTTCCTCAGTTAAGTCCGGTCGGGCCTTCAACCCAGGTTACCGGTTCAACCGGTAAACCGCAACAACCGTCCGGTTAAACAACAAACAGTTCAAAGGCATCTAACCGGACCGGCAAAAAATTTCCAGAGATTTGATTCTCTCTGTTTCTTCAGATTTCCAGATCAAAATCTTCTACAGAAAAAAAAAAGATATAGATTCAAGGGCATACCCGCATGAATGGCAAGGCTACCATCGCCGCTCAAAAATGAAGGCTTACGAACATTTTCCATATCCTCAAACTGTATAGAATCACTACCATTACAACAACCTAAACTATTCTTACTGCTATTAACAACATCTTCACCCACAGAGACGGAGACGGCGGAGGAGGCGGCGGCCTTACCCTCCGCCGCCGAAGAAAGAGGCTGATTGTTAGACCATGAAGCGGCAACGATCTGAGCAACTCCGATGTTGCTGCAGTTCCTCTGAGCCTTGTTGCTGAGCTGTCGTACGAAGTTCGGAGGAAACCTGAGGATCAGAGAGGACGTGCCAAACGGTCGTTTAACGGAAGCGTGGCCTAGCTTGGGGGAGAAACGTGCGCCGTTAGGGCGGGGGGTGGCGCCGGAGAAAGCGGGATCGGAACGGCATTGGGAGGGAAGGATAACCCTAGAAGCAGAGGTGGAGATGGCCATTTTGGGGCGAAATCAAACGGTGAAAATGGAATCTGAAGAAACAGAGAGGATCAAATCTCAGGAGTTTGGCGAAGATCTGGAAATTTATGACGATTTTGATCTGGTCGTGAAAACATTGTGTATAAATATTAATATGAAACAATAGAATTAAAAAGGAAAAAATTAAGAAGTAAAAAACGGTATTCCAAAGACTTGAACTTGGGTTTTGGATTTAGGGGGGTCAAATACTAAACCACCTAGGCTACAATGGGTTTTGTTAAATATTTCTAACTATATATATATATTATAGATTTGTTTTTTTTTAGGAAAAGACAAAAAAGGGCACAATTCCATAAGTTGGGTTCTCATTTGTATATATATACAATTTTCTTAATTTGGAAACATATAAAAATTTTAAATGGTAAATACCTCTAGAATCTACTCTAAAATACACTAAAAGTAAAAATTAGTTTAGATAATTAACGGTGGAAAGGGAGAAAAAAAACAGAAAATATATATTTAGTTTTAGAATGCATTTGAAGGGGTTGGAAGGTGGAACTTGGGGAAGTTTGTGGAGTTGGTATGTAAATAAGCATTGAAACCCCACGTGAGAACTGAGAAAGGATAAAAGTAAAAAACAAAATGCAAGCCACATGGGTCGAACTCGTCACCTTCCAAAACTTTAGGCGAAGCTATGCCTTACAACTTTCCTAAGCACCACCAGACCATTTTGTAAAATCATTGGGGTCAAAGAGATATAATGATTGAGGTCAATCAACATTCTGCTTATATACTCTACGTTATGGTTTCAAATTTCATTTGTGGCGTTCTGACCCCGACCCCTAAAGCCTAGCTCCGCCCCTGAGCGCAGGTCAGCTACCTAATGAAATTGATAAACCAAAAAGTTAGAGGATGAGAGCCTACCTTAATCGAGTATGAAAGCATGGAAATCAGAGAGAGAGAGAGAGAGTGGTTGATGAACGCATGAGAACGAAGAAGATAATCTCCGTCGCTGATGATTACGAAGACCTATATTTCGTCGGAGATATCTAGGAGGCCGGCCACGTTTTATCTAACGTGGCAGACATGCCTAAAAAGAAAAAGAAAGAGGAAAAAAGAAATTACCATGAGATATCGAACCAGGGTCTGTTGGGCCTGGGCCTGAGAAGATAGAAACAACCATCGTATTACATGTTCCGGCATAATATGTATAAAGCACACACGAAAAGTCAAAGAGCAAGCAATTTACGTGTTCCGGTTTGACCATGTAAATAAATCTATACATAAAATAATAATTATTTATAATGACTTATAATATTATGACTATAATATATAAAAACCATCGTATAATTTAGATCAAGTTCACATAATTAACTTATTTGTATTAATTTAACTTATTTTCTTCATAACATATTAAGCACCAATCTTAATCCTAATAAAACACTAAAATAGTTGCCACGTGTCTTCATTTTAGAGGGTCCACATCACCACTGCCACATGTCAAACTCACAATCAATTACAAATTTAGTAAATCACCAATTAAGAATAATTAACAATTTTGTCAAACATAATAAATTTCTTTTAAAAAAATTAATCAACAAATTTGTCAAACATAATAAATTTCTTTTAAAAAAATTAATCAACAATTTGTCAAACATAATAAATTTCTTTAATTAATAAATTATCATTTAATGTTTTATAAGGTTTTTATGTCAATCATAATTTTAAAATATCTTAATCGTTTTTTGTTTGTATTTATTTAATATCATGAACCTAAATTCAGCTCGTGTATTACACGGGCTACTAACCTAGTAATAATTTAAAGCAATATAATTTGTAATCATATTGGTGTGTTTGGATGATAATTAATATGAAACAAAGTGTACCTAAACACCACTCATCACTTGGTCAGCACATACAAATAAGAAAAAATGTTTATCCCCCTTTTAGCGAGCTCGGAATAGGTAGGCAACCTACCAAGACAGACACCCCACATAAAAATGTTAATCTTGAAATACATCCATATATTTATTTCACTAAAACTGATCAAATCTTAAAATCGTTAAAACTAAAGCAGTCAAGGGCCAATGGAAGCTTTCTAGAGTCGAGCCCATACCCAACTCATTTACCAAATTGTCCCATAATGCTTTCTTCCTAAAGATTTATCAAGTAACTTTCCAAATGGGTCACGTGTATGTGTCCACTCTCCTAGCCAAATATACCTTCCTTAATTTCGACCTTTTGTAAACCCTACCTACATCATAAACAAATGCATTTCCCAATTCCCACTCTCCATGCGGCCCCACTCCACCACCTCTCGCCATAATGCCCCCCAAACCACCGGTCCTCACCCACCGCCGCCGCACCAACCCTCTCATCTGGTGCTTCGCCGTCGTCTGCGCCATCCTCGCCGCCACCATCATCATCGTCGGAATCATCGTCATCGCCGGATACCTCGCCATCCGCCCCAAATTCCCCCTCCTCTACATCCACTCCGCCCGCCTCGACGAGGCCGACTACTTCCCCGGACAAGGCGTCCTCGACGTCCGGTTAACGATCATCGTGAAAGCCGAGAACCATAACGAGAAAACGCACGTGAGCTTCTACGACACGAAGCTCGTTCTCGGGTACCACGGGCTGAGCATCGCCCAGCTCGTGGCGGGCCCGTTTGACGTGGCGAAGAACACGTCGCGGGAGCTGAATTACGTGGTGGGGTCGTCACGGATCCCGCTCGATCTGCCGGAGCAGAGGCTGACGGAGATGTCGTTGGAGAAGACGAAGGTGATGCCGTTTGTTTTGAAAGGGAGTTCGAGGACGAGATGGAGGGTTGGGCCGTTGGGAGAATTGAAGTTCTGGTTGCATATCAACTGTCATATGTGGTTGCCGACGAATCACTCCGCCGTGTATTATTCTCACTGTAGCACCACCTCGCATTACCATTTAGAAAATGGCGGGGATCATATAGGTTAAATTTGAGTAAACACTTGTTTCCGAAAAACTTATGTAATTATTCAATCCAATAAATATGAAAAGTATGCATATATAATATGGTTAAAACTTAAAAGTGAGCATTATTGATGATGATTGCTAAGTAATTTAACATGATATTTACGGTGGTCGTTGCTATAATCAAGTCGAGAAAGATTTTTGCTGTTATTATAAGATCGATTCGGATACGTTTAGTAAAAGTATGCGGTATACACCGCATGGTGGCCTCATCATGGCGCCGCCCCTATTGCGCAATTGGGTTGGCGGGATAGGGTGCGTGATCTTCTTCACACAGATTTTCTTCATACAGCAGACTTTGTGCCAAACTTCCAATATTTCTGATTACTATCTATTCATATCTATTCATCTCTTGACACATCACATTTTCATTTTATATATTAAATCTAAATATTAAAAAAGTAAAAAAAAAATAAAATAATAAAATATTACATCACACCATACCATATATATGTGGTAAGTGTGTGGTCTAGTCATCACGTACGTAACCAACCAGCACATCATTATAAAAATACCACATGCTCTAAATAAAATAAACTTCTCCTTTGAGAATAATTATGAGTTCGGACGACATTAAATGTTATGTTAAAATGAACTTAATTTAATTAAGAGATCTAACATGAAATGTAATATGAAAGATTGTTAAAGAATACCTTAATCATTAAGACTTCATTACAAGACTTTTTGCCTTCAACATCTTTTCTTGTATGTATATGATTATTACTTTTTTTTTCTTTAAAATTCCTTCATAACTTTTTTCCTTTTATTTTTCCAAAAACGGTATAGGTATACTCTTTGTGAGTTTAGAATGTAAATTCTACCACGTAAAGGGAATGGTATAATACCCCTCTGAGTTGGATACAAGAATTATTACACTAGGTATAAGTATGTTGGTCACCACCATCCTCGATCACGTTGTGGTTTAAACAACACCCAAATTCCAAGCTGCCCACTCACGCCATGAAGGGGAGGCGTTCTACGGTGTTGGTGAGTGTTATTTTACTCACATAAGGAGCCCGACAAGCATGTCACACACTCTAACGGTATCTAATCTATAATTAAACCATCAATTTTTCTACTACATGATTTAAAGTGTCAATCTTCAAATAAAAAGATATTTACTAATTATATATATATACAATGAAAATTAACATGAATAGTAAAAATTTTCAATTTTATTATTTTGTCATGATAGTTTGGATGTTTGACGGTTTATATCCATTAAATTTTTATACTATTTTTCTTTAACGAAATAGTAAACTTTTAGTTTTCAGAGTTTAGTCACATATGTTTCATACTTTTTACGTTTTTTACCCTTTAACTTTTAAAGTTCTTTTGTTTTGTTTTAAGTTTTGTTGTCTTTTTACTTTGACCACGAAACTTTTAACTTTTCTACTTTCGTTTTTAGTATACTTTATAGTTTTATACTTTCACCACGAGACTATTAGACTTTTACGTTTTACACCTCTTAACTTTTTAACCCTCTAACTTTTAACGTTTTTTTTTTGTTTTAAGTTTTGTTGTATTCTACTTTCGCCACAAAAGGTTTAACTTTTCTACTTTTGTTTTTAGTATACTTTTATAGTTTTATACTTTCACCGCGAGACTTTTAGACTTTTACGTTTCGGTAGTTTGAATGTTGGACAAATTCTACCCCTTAAACTTTTACACTACTTTTTTTTAACGAAATAGTAATATATTTCATACTTTTACATTTTCTACCCTATTTTTTGTTTTGTTTTAAGTTTTGTTGTTTTCTACTTTTGCCACGAAACTTTTAACTTTTCTACTTCCGTTTTTAGTATACTTTTATAGTTTTATACTTTCACCACGAGACTTTTAAACTTTTACGGTTTATACTCCTTAACTTTTTAATGCTCTAGCTTTTAAAGTTTTTTTTTTCGTTTTAAGTTTGTTGTCTTCTACTTTGGCCACGAAACTCTTACCTTTCTACTTTCATTTTTAGTATACTTTTATAGTTTTATACTTTCACCACGAGACTTTTAGACTTTTACATTTTATACCCCTTAACTTTTTAACTTTCGTTCAGCATACCAAATCCAACCCTGCAGCAACGCGCGGGGTGGTAAACATCTCGTTATATATATAACAATGGAATTTAAAGATGAATAGTGGGGTTTTAGGTTACATATATTGGTCACGTAAGTTTGAATCTTTGACATTTTTCACCCTTAAACTTTTACACTTAGTGTTTTTTTTTTTTTTAGTTTTAATAAATTGGCCACAATAGTTTGAGGCTTTGATGTTTTATATCCTTAAACTTTTATATTTTTTTAAAACGGAATAGTAAACTCTAGATTTTCATATTTAGCCACATATGTTTCATACTTTTACGTTTTCTACCCCCTAACTTTTAAAGTTTTTTTGTTTTAAGTTTTATGGTTTTCTACTTTGGCCACGAAACTTTCACAATTTTACGTTTTCTACTTTTGTTTTCACATATGTTCATACTTTTACGTATTCTACCCTCTAACCATTTAATTTTTTTTTAAAGTTTTGTGGTCTTCTACTTTGCCCATGAAACTTTCACAATTTTCCGGTTTTCTACTTTCGTTTTTAGTATAATTTTAAAGTTTTCGACTTTGACCACGAAGTTCTTTATAGTTTTATTATACTTTTACATTTATACCTCTTTAACTTTTCTACTTTCGTTTTTTAGTATACATTTTTTTTAGTTTTATACTTTCATCATGAGACTTTTGAACTTTTATGTTTTATACCCCTTAAATTTTTTTTACTTTCATTTTTTATTAGACTTTTAGAGTATTCGACATTGGACACGACCATTTTATAGTTTTACACTTTGACCACATTATACTTTTCTTACTTAAACTGACTGGTAAATTGGTGGCTCGCCACGAATCGCGGGTGGGTCACCATCCTCTGACTTTTAAACTTTCTTTTTTTCTTTACTTTAATTTTTGTTGTCTTCTACTTTTGCCACAAAACTTTTATAATTTTATTTTTTATACCCCTTAAGTTTAAAACTTTTGTTTTTTTTATACTTTGGTCACGAAACTTTCCCTTGACTTTTCCAATTTATTTTTGTTTTTTATTTTTTTATTTTAAGTTAAAGTTTTCGAATTTGAACACGACTTTTTTATAGTTTCTATTTTGGCCACGAAACTTTTATAGTTTTACGTTTTATACCCCTTAAGTTTTTCACTTTTGTTTTTATTTTTATTTTGTTTAAAGTTAGGGGCTTTCGACTTTGACCACGACTTTTTTATAGTTTTATTAGACTTTTACGATTATACCCCATAACTTTTCTACTTTCGTTTTTTAGTATACTTTTATAGTTTTATATTTTCACCACAAAACTTTTAGACTTTTTATGTTTTATACTCTTTAACTTTTTTACTTTCTTTTATTATTATACTTTTAGAGTTTTCAACTTTAGCCACGACTTTTTTTTATAGTTTTATACTTTGACCACACTAAAACTTTTTTAACTTAAACTGATAGGTAAATGGTGCCCGCCGCGAAGCGAGGGCGGGTCACCAACTTGTTACATATCAAAATACCATTGAACCAAATGTGGATCATTTCAATTATTTAGATCTTTTAGTTTCCTTTTGATCTTAAGAATCGTCCCAATATTAATATTTGTATACATAGTAAACTACAATTCACGTCCTGTTCAAAAAGCAAACTTTTTACATTTTGTGTCCAGAAGTATCTATTTCTTAATAGGTTGGAGTTACCAAATTTGTTAAATTCCTGTCACATGAGTAGCATGTGAGGGCTGATTTCGTCTTTTCAGATTATCTTTTTCCATCTCTAACATATCCATCCTAAAGTCAAAATCAATTAGCTAAAACCAATAAATATACAATGGTTTTGTCTTGAATATTAAAAGTTACGCGAAACCTCCAAGCTTTGTTCCACGATTCCTTCTCCGTTCTGTGGTTTGTGTGGCGAAGTTGTTAGAACTCATCGCACACTTATTTACCGGGTGTTCTTTCTCGGATTGTGTTTAACAAATTGTCGCTCAATGGGTTAGGATCCCCCACTTTTCTGCGTTTTCGGTGAAGGATTTATTAGAGGTGTTCAAAGACGGTGATCTCCCGGAGTGGAAAAGGAAGGCTGTGAGAATTATTATACTTACGGGATGTTGATGTTTATGGATCAAGAGGAACACAACGATTTTTAACAACATTTCTCCCTCGCTTCATTGTGTAATTCTAGAAATTAAGAAATGAGCTACATTTGGTATTATAATCGTTGTAGTGACCTGCCTTGTAGCTAGGCGGTTTGGTCCTCTTTTTCGATATAATGCTTGTTTTTTACGGCCATTAACGTCTTACTAGTGTGTTATCGTGTTTTAATCTAATCGCCGTTCAAAAAAAAAATTATTCAGATTCTCCTTTACTAAATTAAGAATCATTCAATCATATTTCAATTATTTCGGTTTTTTATTTCTCACCTAGGGTGGAGCTAGCAGCCAATATACACCTTCAATCGTCACCGACAAACTATTGTTGTCCTTTCTTCTTGTAGTGTTCTTAAGTATAATATTAGCATGCTGGTTTTTTACTAAGAAAAAAAAAAACTAATTAAGACGCCTTTAACTTTATAACTAAAAGTAATTAATTAGTTATTTAAACACAATACCACTTCTTGAAATGATGATATCCACGCGACATCCATCCCTCCTAAAGCGATTTGTGTATCTAACATAGTAACATGCCAAATAATTCTACGTCAAAGATCTGATTTTCATACTAGAATCAACTAAAGTCATCCACCGACAAGTTTATATATTTGCTTACTTTTTAATATCTAGTAATTTTAAGTTTTCATATTTTCTTACTTTTTAATATTTAGTAATTTTTCATTAGTAATTTTTTACATCTGTTATTACACATGTCAACATATAAAAACGTTATTACATCGTTTTCTTTTTTATTTCATCTCTGACATGTCACATAAATGAATTAACCCCATATAACCCTACTATTACTTGCACCACGTAAAGAAATTCATTTTCGAACCTATATGATGATGTTGGTGTGTTGGATTGGTAACTATTGATTAGTGTTACACCCCTTGTCGATGGGCGAAAATCCCCGTCGGACCTGAGTTAAAACAGGAGCGAAATTAGGCACGGGTCACAACTACGAACCGAGCCAGCCTTGTTTTTTTACCAAATCAACGGCCCCGACGACTCACCCCTAAGCAGCCACTCACCGCGTCAGCAGGCAGCGATCTTACGAAATTGATAAGAAGTATTAAATAGCCCCTTAGATGTTAGTTATTAATTCTATAACATCTTGTTGTTTTTAAAGAAACACGAATTAAAGGAGTAGATATGGAGTTTTTTTTTTATTTTCTTGTTACCAGCTTTTATTTGATGTTTAATTAGTATAGTATGTTTGTCTATCAAAAGGCTTATATCCTATCCATATCCATGATATTATTTGGTGCCTCCTCTTTTTAAAAGTCTAGACATGTTAGGTGAATTATTTAAAAGTAAGTTACGTGTTATTCAATTTTTTTTAGCAAGTTTATCTATTTCTTTGAGTCCTTTATCTTTATATTAGTTATTAGTATT